>APFE030538346.1:0-18320 GCA_000404065.3 Pinus taeda | reverse complement strand
TTTTTTTTGAATGAAAGGAACTTTTCTCTGCATGGAAGTGCGTGAACTTTTCTTTGCATGAAAGTGCGTGAACTTTTCTCTGCATGAAAGTGTGTGAACTTTTCTCTGCGCGAAAGGAACGTTTATCTGCATGAAAGTGCGTAAACTTTTCTTTGCATGAAAGTGCATGAACTTTTCTCTGCGTGAAAGTCCATGAACCAGAAAATAACTTTGTTGCACTATAATTTGTCATCTGTGTGATTTGCCATCAAGGACAACACTTGTCTGATAATGCCAACAATATCCCCCTTTGGACTTGATGGCAAAGTAACTTGTCATACTGAGAACTGTCATCTGATTCCTTTGAGTTGTCTGGCATCCCATGCATTCATTCACATCTGATATCTCTTATGTAGATTCATCTAGTTATAAATAAGTGAGATGTTCTTCTACAAGTGGGTTGCCATCAAGTACAACACATGCATCATAATGCCAACAAATACATCTTTCAAAACGAAGCAAGGGATGTATAAATGGCTAGTTATGCCTTTTGGCTTAACTAATGCTCTTGCCACTTTCATGAGAGTTATGAATGATGTACTCGGGTCTTTTATTGATGATTTTGTAATTGTATATCTAGATGACATTCTTGTATTCAGTAAAACATGGGAAGAACATCTAAATCATGTAAAGCAGACTCTAGATGTATTGAAGCAAGAAAATCCCCATGTTAATTATCAAAATGTGAATTTGGTAAAACATCTTTGAATTATTTGGGTCATATTGTAGGGGGTAGTGAATTCAAGATAGATCCCTGTAAGGTTGCAATCATTGTAAACTGGCATAAACTCAAGTCTGCTACAGAAGGTAGAAGCTTCCTAGGAGCAACACAATATTGGAGAAAGTTTATTGCTAACTTTTCCTTAATTGCAGCTCCCTTACATCCTTTGACAGGATTGAACAAGGTGTTTCAGTGGGGAGGCAAACAGCAAAAAGCCTTTGTTACCTTGAAAGAAAAAATTAGTACAACACTAGTACTAGCATTGCCAAATTTGCAACAACCATTTGAGATTGAAATCGATGCCAGTGACTATACCATGGGAGAAGTGTTGATGCAACATGGTAAACCCATGTGCTACCATTCTGAGACTTTTAATTCTGTAGTAGTTAATTATCCTGCATATGATAAAGAATTGTATGCATTAGTCCAGAGTGTGAAGAAGTGGAAACATTACTTAATGGACAAAGAAACAATTATACATATTGATTATCAGCCACTTCAGTACTTGCACTCAAAAACTAAACTGCAGCAATCAAGATACTATAGGTGGATGGGTTTCCTACAGTAGTTTCATTTGGTCATCAGATATAAAAATGGCATACACAATAAAGGTGTAGATATGTTGCCCAGACCAACCATAAATGCATTTGCTATACTTGAGCATAACTCAGTAATGCATGAAAGCTACACTAAACAATATGCTCAAGTTATAGACTTTAAAGATGTATATGTAGCTTTAAGTAATGGAAAAAAGGTAGAAGAATTAGATTCTATGTTAAGGACCAACTCTTGTATCATTTGGGAAAACTATGCATTCTACAAATAGAAAGAGTTAACATAATTAGGGAGGCACATAATTCTCTGATATCATGTCATTTTGGTGTAAGTAAAATAATTGCTTAGCTGCAAAGATATTGCTATTGGCCATGGATGCATGAAACGATTTCTAGATATGTAAGAGGGTGTACCATGTGTGCTAAAATTAAGCCCAGCAATAGAAAACTAGGCTTGTACACTCCACTATCAGTCCCTTCCCGTCCTTGGGAAAGCGTTTCCATGGACTTTGTTGGGGGGTTTCCAAAATCTAGAAAAGGACATGACTATTTATATGTTATTGTGGACAGGTTCAGCAAAATGTGTATTCAATACCCTGTAATAAGTAGATTATAGCTGAACAAACAAAAAAATTGTTCTTTCAGCATGTCTGGGTGCATTTTGGGTTACCCACTTCCATAGTATCTGGTCGAGACTCCCAATTTGTTGGAAACTTTTGGTCAAGTATGTGGGAATTAATGACAACAGACTAAAGAAAATCATAGCCTTTCATCCACAAATAGATGGCCAAACAGGGATAGTCAACAGGACAGTGATCCAGCTACTTAGGGGTTATTGCAGCAAGCATCCCAAGCTTTTATGTGCAGCATGCTTACAACCATGTTAAACATTCTTGTACACAGATATCTCCTTTTGAGACTTGTTTTGGTTTTATACCAGGGTCTCCCTTAGGTTTTCTCTTTGAAAAAGACATAGGAGTTGTTGGACACAGTGATGTGGACAAAGCAACCAAGTTCATCAAACAGATCCAGGTAGTGCAGGAACAACTGGAAAAGAGCCAAGCCAAGTACAAGGAAAGGCATGATAAACACTGGGTGGATCATAGCTTCCAAGTTGGCGATCAAGTCTGGTTGTATATCAGCAAGGAAAAAATGCAAGGTGAAGGAAAGAAGCTGAAGCCAATAAGGTATGGGCCTTTTAAGGTACTTGAGAAAATTGGTGAGAATAATTTTCGCCTTGATCTGCTAGCATACATGAACATCTATTCAGTGGTAAATGCAGAAAATTTAAGACTGTTTGAACCTTCATTAATTGAAGATCCTGAAGAGCAAAGTCAATTGCCTTCCATTGATGATCTGTTGCCTGAATACCTTAATGAGTTGTAGGAAGATACAATTCTGGAAAGGAAGGTGAGGACTACGCGTAGAGGGGACATGGAGTACCTTAGAATTGGACTCAAAGGTTCAAAACCAAGTAGTGCCAAATGGATAGAGATTGGACAAGTGAGGCAACTGCAACCTCACTTAAGTGATGCTTGAAAACAAACTTTTGGTGGTTCAAAAGCCTTTTTCAGTGGGAAGGCGTGATCCAAATGGATCCAAGAACACTCTCTAGGTCTTGAAAAACTTGAAAAATTAATGCCAAAGACCAAAGAAAGCCGCAGGAGAAAACCTTTTAGAATGAGGAAAAACACTATCGGGAGGCAAGCACACGTGAAATCAATGAAAAAACATAGTATCAGAGGTGGAACAAGTGAATGCACATTAACCGTCAGATCTGGTCGATCAACAGTCTAGATCTGATCAGCAATCGGAATCAGCACAGACAATCAACGGGGATCGACGCAAAACACATAACGCCATTGATGGTGATTGGCAGAGTTCGTTTGGACCGTCGATCAAGCGCGCAGATCGACGGCCCATATTACATTGCAAGATTGCTATTGGAGATTGTAGGAGCGCTTACAATGGCCCTAGGGTTATTGCGATGAGCGATTTCAATATCACAATCGGCGAAACCATTATGTGTGATCCAATGAACTAGACCCAATGGGTTTATCAATAATATTTTATAAGATTTGAGATCTGCGGAAAAGCTAGTTTTAATGTATTTTCGCAGTTTTCGGTTATTAAACGAAATGCGAAGGACGAAGGTCGATGCGATAATCTGGACCCCAAAGGGTTCCTTAAGGCTATTATATATTGTTTCAAGTCCAGAGAAAATTCATTTCTAATGCATTTTCATGATTTTAACATATTTCAAAAATATTAAGGGGAGCTTTGGAGTAGGGCCATTGTGACATGCGATGGCGACTTACAAGCAGACCGGAGAGGAGAATATGGTGGATTTAAGGACTTTTGAAGTCCGAAATGAATAGTCATGAATGCATTTTCCTATGTAAAATAGAAAACAGTCGCATTTGGGAATACGAAGGATTTCAAGGGGCCAAGGAACTCTTACGTTGTGAATAGGTGGCCACCTCCCCTTCAGGCGTTATGCCATGATTATGTAACGCTGGAAGAGGGATTCAAGCGGACAAAGGCTTGGGAGATAGAAAGCCGAGAAGGAGAAGTGTAGCCCAGTTTGTCTTTAAATCCATAGATAGAGAGCAAATAGACAGGCAGTATTGCAGGCAAAGGCCGAGACAAAGTTAGGACAGAGACAAAGAGCATTGATGGAGTCTGCGTACTTAGAGAGGCTTGAGAGGTTCAAGCAAAGCTCTTGTTGTTGCATTTGTTGTGTATTGAGTCTCAAATTGAGCTCATACTGTTGTAAAAACTCTGCTTGAAGACATAATAGAGAAGCCACCCATTGAAGGCTGGACCAAGAGATGTAGCCCGAGGGTATTGGGTGAACTCCTCATTAAATTTGCTATGTTATGTGTTTTCTATTATGTTTTTCTTATTTCTTTGTTGTCTGTGTGTTTCGTAATCTTATCGATCCATTGCATAAGGTAACATAGACAAATCCATGCACATGAGTCTGTAATACCTTATTAATTGTCTTAGATCTTATTATCAGATCAACATATCCCAACCCAAGATTACTAGATCCAATGGAGAGAAATCCACCTCTTGGTTTTACCATATATCCTATCATTCACCGGTAAGGATTCCTACACCCATGAAGGAACCATAATCCTAGCTTTATCACAACCTACAGTATGGCTCAGGGTTTACTAGGCCAATGGCTTTACCATGATCCACAGTCTAGTTCAAAGACCACTAGGCCATGTGCTCTATCATTCAGAGATCCACCCCACTCAGCGTCAAATCCATCCAACAATCCAGCTCAACGAAAACATGAGAACCCCATAGCACCATGGTTATCTGAAAATGGAAAGGCTAGGCTGAAAACATTGTCACACCTCGAAAAGCCCATGCCATAATAGCAAAAGAACCACATGCAATACCATGCATACCAAATCTAGCTAGGAAAATACACATGCAAATTAATACCTGCAAAGAATATTTTTGTAGCTGCTTGATCCTGCTCTTCCTTGCTTAATCTCTACTTCCTCTTGCCTTCTTTGCCTTTCTTGATCTAATGCCAAAATTCTTCAAGAAAACTCTAAGTGTCCAAGAGTGAGAGAGAGAGAGAGAATAATGAGAAAGCTCCAAAACTAAACTGAAAAAAGGTTACAAATTGATGCTCAGAAGCCTTTTTATCAATTAGGCCTCTATTTTATTCATTTTCCTTCGTTTTCCTCCTCACATGCAACCTATGGGCTTTCACCTTCCTTTTCTCCTAATTTCCATTATTTTCATAAATTAATGTGCCAAAAATTCCATTTTGCCGTTCCAAAGCCTTATCTATTACCTTTGTCAATTTCCTTTAGCCATTCTAAATCGATGAACACACACACTAGGATGTTTTTCCCAACATTCAGCTTGTAATAAGTGTCCCATCAACCGTGGTTTTTATTTTTTCCTTTATTAACTTTTATTACATGGACTTTTCACCAGGGTTGTTACACAGTGGAACCAACTCATGAGAAGAATGGTTGCACATTTTGTTGACTCAGTCATGGTTGAGGAGAAGTATGAGCCTGATGAAAAGAAGGAAGAAGTTGATGGAGCTGATGAAGCTCCAAGCAATGGGCATGCAGTGAACATGTATCATTGTGTTCTCATAGTCCAAAAGAGTAATGTCGATAAGCAGCCTCCAACTGATGGTTCGACCCAGAAGCACAGCAACTGATACAACTTAAGAAGCCAAGGGCTTAACACCATGATTGAGGTTTTGAAACAAAAATTCAAAGAAAATCTATTAAGGTAACTCAATCCATCAGATAACTCAGCACAAAATACTAAAAGAAAGACCTGGAAATCAGTCTCGATGAAAAATGTTTCCAACAACAGTAAGGACAAAACCATCCCTCCATAAACCAGAAACCAAGCTCCACTCTCGGAAACCTCGGCCAATCTTCTCATTGTGCAACAATGGAAACAGGTAGCGGAAGAAAAAAGCAAAAGTGATAAGGAAAATGACCAAGCTAGACTGAGAGGCGTATTTGGAAAATTTGGTCAAGCCTCACAGCCAATGGATGACCCTGCAATGCCTAACCACTTCTGCCGAGAAAATGGAGGCAACACTGACCGATGATGCTTTCAATGGACATTTGAAAGCTGAAGTTGGCCAGCCTACACAGTTGAAGCCTATGATGGATATTTGTGATCTGAAGGATGAAATGCAACATAGTTATTCACCTTGTTTACTTTAATTTTGATTTTATTTTTGCATAAATTGAGGCAGTTCATTTAAACCGCCTCAACTATTTTTGTAATAATCTGTTTTTTAGTTTTTTAGTTTTAGTATTTAAACCCCTCTCATGCATTTAGAGAGGGGCCCAAAATTTTATCAGAAACTCTCTTCAAAACATGCACTTTTGTCCCTTTGAGAAAGTTTTGGTCAAATATATGGAACAAGATTTATTTTTATCTGATTTAGCATCTTCTACTGAAATTGCACTTTTGTACTGTTAGATGATGTTGAATGGATTGAAGATAGATCAATATTGCTGAAACACATGAGTAGGATGTATTATAAATGGTAATTTTATCTTGTAATCCTTTTTACTTATGTATTATGCAATCATTTCTTTCTAAATTATTTATATATGCAGTTCTGAATTTTGATTACCATTATTGCACTTTTGCATGATGATGATCTTTATTTTATGCTAAATATATGAAAAAATATTTATACGATATATTTCTCACAATCGTTTTGGCTAATTTTTTTATATGAAATGATTATTGTTAAAATGGATTCACTTCTAATCGTAATTTAATGATCTTTATTACCAATTTCATTTAGAAATTATTGTTATTCGCATATATCAAGTTTATCCCGGGTATATTATGATTAGATGGTTTTTTAAAATTATAAGTTAAATGCATTTGTGATTGATTAGTTTAGATTAGATTATTTTTAGCTTAAACATTACTCTAAAACATCACACATCACCCCATTTAGCACAAGCATTAAACAGATTGGGAAACTGGTCCCATTATCCCCAGTTGGAGCCACTACTCCAAATGGAAAAGGAGTTGCCAACCAAGGTCTAGACCGAGTGGTTTTCCCCCATGTTGAGGCAATGATTTTGAGGATTCAACATTTTGGCACTAGATGGAAGAGATGAACTGTGAATGGAAAGTAAATCCAAACTAACATGCCATTCTAAGAGTAGAACTCCCTCACCCTCACCTCCAATTTCTCGAAAGTCTTCTAAATCCCCTGATCCTAAGCGAGAAGTTGCACAGGATATTATACAACCCGTTGCTGAAAACCCAATTGATCCAGAGCATTCTTCTCTTACCAAAGCCCCTGAAGTTCAATCTTTGATTCACAAATTACAGGGGATTTCGCTATCACAAGAAGAAACTGAGATATCTCAGGATAGTGTTAATTCTCAGTTCACTCCATCTTGGCCGTTAACTAGAGCATAGAGTAAAAAGTTCAACATACCTTTGTTCAAATTTCCTCTTCCAAGCCGGAAGAAAGCTAAGAAGACACCATCTGAGTCTCAAAACAAGTTTTTGTCATCATCATCATTCATCCAATCTATATCCTCACAAGATCAATCATCCATCCCACCACTCTAGATCGTGATTCACATAGGTACATGAGCTATATTTCCTCTACCCAATCATCTTCAAACCCTATTGCAATACCTCCCCCTACCCACATACCAACAATGGCACAGAATCCCCCCACAAAATCCTCCAAGGCCATGGAAAAACATAGGGGCTGTTAGGATGGTTGGTCCTTTACATCAATTACCAACACATCTAGAAAAATGGCTGCCCAAATTCAATCTCGATAATGGCCTATTGGCTGAGGAACATATAAATAATTTTATGTTGTCCATTAACTTGAATCAAGTAGAGCAGGAAGACGCAGTTGTAAGACTATTCCCATATACTTTGCAGGGAGTAGCATGGTAATTTTCGTTACCATCAAGTTCTATTAACAATTGGGATGCTTTTCAAGAGCAATTTTTAACAAAGTTTGGAGATGATAGATCTACAACTACCTTAATTAATGATCTCTCTAATTTGAAAGTTGAGCCAAGAGAACCCATCAAGGACTTCAAATCTCGCTTCAATAAACTATTGAATAAAATACCACCGCCATCTAAGCCTAGAAATGAGGTCCAAAATGAGTGGTACATCTCTGCTCTACCGTCAAACACAACTATCTTTGTTGATAGAGATGCCAAACAAACCTTGGCAGAAAATATGAAAGAGGTAATAGCTGTAGAAAAACGCATCTTAGCTGTCAAAAATAGAAATGCATTAGAAGAACGAAAATATAAGAAAGTGACCTTTAGAGATGACTCTAAGAAGAAACCACCGAAAGATCCTTTTGATCTTGAAGGGTTACAAAAAGTCCTCAAGACCATGTCTAATGAAATGGTTGATATTAAGAAACAGGTAGCAGAGAATTCCTCTTAAAAACCTTTTAGACCATTCAAAAGGAATTCCCCTGCTAATCCTAAGCCTCCAAATGCCATATCAAATGCCAAGTCAAATGAGGACGAAGTTTCACGTAGCTAAGAACAAATGGACTATGAGGAAGTAGTAGAGTTACAAGGGATGTGGGATTTTATACTTTCTAATAAAGAAACTCAAGAAGCCTTACCTGTCGTTACCTGAAGTAAAAATCCTGTCGAATTGTCACAAACAAATCCGAAATAAAAGGCTTCAATTCCACCCCTAGGGATAAAGCAATAGGTAAGAAATCTGTACCAAAATCCACTTAGACTACACCTACTCAATTCGATCCTTCTCCTTCATTTAAAACTTTGATAGTTTCTGATGAAATGGAATATAATATTATTGATGATATGAAGAACACTAGGGAAAACATTATATTTCATGAGCTTAGAAAATTGAAACATCAACAGAAGTTACTTTTGAAAGAACTTAAAGCAATACCTACTGCACCACTTCTTGCTATCATAATCTTGCAAGCTGCACAAGAAATGGGAAGACCCCCTAGTGCTTCTTTGAATAAGAGAGATCAAATTGATATAGCTTTAATTGGAGGAAGATCAAAATCCCACACTCTGCCATTTCTTCTTACTTTTGAAGTCTTTAACAAAAACTTAAATAACTGTTTGCTTGATTCCAGAGCTTCATCTAACATCTTTCCTAGAACAACTTGTGAGAAGTTGAATGTTCAACCTTAGAAATATGTTGTACAAATAGTTCAGTGAGATTGCTCTCAAGTTGAAGTCATCGGGGAACTTAATCAAGTAACCATGAGACTTTCATCAAACTCCAAAGCTTGCCAAGTCATCAACATACTTGTAGCTGACATTCCTGAATTCTATGGTTTAATCCTTAGTAGAGACTGGTCAGAAAAACTTCATGGTTATTTTGCAATTGATTGGTCTCACCAGTGGCTTCCCTATAGCAGTAAACCAAATCAAATAAGGGTTTATCTCAAGAAACATCAGAAGTTCATAGTGACAAAATTAGAAGGCGAAAATGAACCAGTCACGTATAGAAACAATATCATCGGAAATTATTTTGTGGAATCATTTCTAGGAAATTTCAATGCTCATACTTCACATTTCTTAGAAAACTCTGTTGTCTCTCAAATTGAAATTTTTTCTCAAACAAACACTTCTAAATGTGTAAATTTTGTAGATAAACCTATCGTTAAAACTTTATTTTGGAAATTATTTTTTGATGGATCTAAAACTAATGATGGAGTAGGAGGAGGTTGCATCTTAGTTAGCCCAGAGGGGGAGAAAAATATGCTAACATGCAGACTTGAATTTGATTGAACCAACAATACTGCTGAATATGAGGCACTAGTTCAAGGTCTGTATAATGTAATTGGCCTTAAGGTAAAATACCTCCAAGTATGCGGGGATACAAAAATTGTCATAAAACAAGTAAGAAACACTATACATTGTTTATCAGGACACTTGAAACATTACTAGTTGTTAGTTCAAGATTTGACTCTCCACTTTATTCTATTTAATATTTCCCCTATCCCAAGACTTCAAAATGATAGTGCTGATCTTCTAGCTAATGTCGCTTCCAAGCTTATCCCTCCAGAAGATTATAGCCCAGATCGATTCTCCATTGAATTAATTTTTAGGCCTTCCATCCCTGATAATATCACCAACTCGAGAGTATTTAATAACGATCCAGATATCATAAGCTTCCTAAACTCAAAAGGTTTGTACGACGACCAGATAGTTGATGAAGACCAACATGATAACCAACTTAAACAAGAAACAATCATTAATTCTATACAAAAGTCCGTAGTTAAGTTAGAATATTTATATGACCTTAAGGATAGATTTAAACGATTTACCAATTCAAAACTTCAGAGTTCAACTATGAGGTTTGAGTTGATCAATCTTGGGACTGATTTAAAACCTCAAACCATTAACTTAGGTCTAGGTCTTAGGTCAGATGAAAAATAAGCTTTTATAAGTTTGTTGAAAAGATATATCAAGATCTCAAGACATACGACACCTCTATTAACCAACACACTATTCCTATGGTATATGACGAAAGACCTATTCAGCAGAAATTGAGGAAAATCTATCCTAATTTAGAAAGTCAAATTAAATCTGAGTTGAATAAACTGCTAAAAGACAAAATTATTTTTCCTGTCAAACACACCCGATAGGTTTCCAATCTTGTCCCAGTCAAGAAAAATAACGACAATATTTGGATATGTATATATTTCCGCAACCTCAATAAAGCTTTCCAAAAGGCCAATTTCTCATTACCTCCTATGGAACAGATTTTGCAATGAGTAGCAGGTTCTGAACTAATGTCCTTCCTAGATGGATTCTCAGGTTATAATCAAATCTTAGTACATCTAGATGACCAGCTGAAAACTACATTCAGGACAAAGTGGGGCACTTATACTTATCAGAAGATGCCATTTGGATTGATCAACTGTGGTGCTACTTTCTAGAGAGCCATGGATATAGCCTTCAAAGGTTTGGTAAATAAGTTAGTAGTGATCTACTTAGATGATATAACAGTATACTCCAAAGGATACAGTAATCATATAAGGGACTCAAAACAAATATTTGAACAGTTCCAAAGGTATGTAATTTCTATGAACCCCAAAAAGTCTTTTTTTTGTGTTAAGTGAAGGAAAGCTGCTTGGGTTCATTGTTTCCAAAGTAGGAATTCAGATCGACCCTGACAGAATTAGAGAAATTTCTGAAATACATTTACCGCATAACAAG
The DNA here is from genome assembly GCA_000404065.3 of Pinus taeda. Taxonomy (NCBI): domain Eukaryota; kingdom Viridiplantae; phylum Streptophyta; class Pinopsida; order Pinales; family Pinaceae; genus Pinus; species Pinus taeda. The sequence goes on along the minus strand of APFE030538346.1, from coordinate 7,272 downwards.
AAATCAATGCAATCTTTCCTAGGTCAAATAAATTTTGTTTAAAGATTTGTCCCTGAATTCTCAAGAATTGTTTTACCTCTTCAATCCATGATAAAGAAAAAATATTTGTTTAAATGGGGATATTTGGAACACGAAGCTTATATCTTGATAAAACAAGCAATTATTAATGCCCCATCTCTAGCAACCCCGAATTTTTCCAGTCATTTCATTTTATATACTTTCACTTCTAAGAAATCATATGAAGCCATATTGACACAAGCAAATCAAGCTAAGGTTGAAGCTCCAATTTCTTTCTTTAGCTCCAATTTGCAAGGAGCTAAATTAAATTACTCAAATGTTGAAAAACAAGCTTTTGCTATTTTCAAATCTATAAAACACTTCAGACCTTTTCTCCTCAAAACCCACACTAAAGTCATAGTACCCTTCTCAAAAGTGAGAAATCTTTTAATACAAAGGGACATAGGAGAAAAGAGAGAAAACTGGGTCACTGCCCTGCAAGAATATGACATAGAAATTAAACTAGCTAAAATTGTAAAAGTTCAAAGTTTTTGCAGGATGTTGGCGGGCGCTTTGAATCTATCAGAGTTGTAGCGTTCAGGTGACAATGTACAAGTCTATGAGGTAAGCCTCAACGATAGAGAATCAAGGTATGCCTATATCATATTTTACTTAAAAAATGGATATGTAGTAGCCCAATTGAATTACACAAAGAAAAGAGCCTTGAGATTAAAAGCAAGGCAATATTAGATTATCAACGATGTACATTTCAGAAGAAATTATGACTCTGTTTTACTTAGATGTCTTGAAAAATATGAGGCAGAGAAGGTGTTGCAAGAACTTCATGATGGACCATTTGGTGGTCACTTTGGAGGTTACACTACAACACATAAAATCTTGCATCCGACTATTACCAACAAACTCTATTCAAAGATGCACATAGTTATGTAAGAAGATGTAAGGTTTGTCAAACAGTTGTTGGAAGACAGAGAAAACTCGTGCTACCATTACAAGCCATCAACATTGACCAACCATTTGAACAATGGGGATTGGACATAATAGGTGATATCGTTCCTCATTCTTCTAAACAACATAGATACATTGTTACAACCACTGATTATTTCACCAAATGGGTAGAGGCAATCCCACTGAAGTTATCCAATTTAGAAAATATTATTGAATTTATAGATCAATTTATCATCACCAGATTTGGCTTACCATCTACTTTAATGTTTGATATTGCGTCTTATTTTTCAGGCAATGATAAGACATAATTTTCTCTTAAAAGAGGTTTTAAGCTTAAGCATTCGGAAAATTATTATCCGCAAGGAAATGCATTAGATGAATACACAAACAAAAATATCATTAGGATTATTAAATGTACTGTTTACCAAGGCCAAAATAACTGGCATAAGTCTTTAGCGTTTTCTCTATGGGCAGATTGAATAACTTATAAAGCCTCCATAGGCACTTCTCCTTTTAATTTGGTCTATGGGAAAGAAGTAGTTTTAGCAAAAAATGTAGCCATTCCCTCAACCTTAGTTCAATTCATTAGAGAAACCCCTTCCTCATCTATGTAGGTTAGAAAATTAAAAATTATTAAATTTGAAGAGGAAAGGGAAAAAGACAGGACCACGCATGCACATCATCAACAGTTAGTTAAAGCCTCCTTTGATTCAAATTTTGTAGCTTCAAAATATTTCCAACTCAGAGACCTAGTATTAAAATGGGATAAAGGCCATGAAGAGAAAGGTAAGCATACCAAGTTCCAACAAATCTCGCTGGGCCCATTTCAGATTGTGGAATAGTTAGGCCCATCAACTTTTCTGTGACAAGATTTATTAGGTAAGAGAGAATCTCTACCTGTTAATGGACAGGTCCTAAAGAAATACTTTCCGTAAAATATGATCTCTTTTATTCACTGTATATTATTGCTCATAGTTAAATTTTTCTTTAGAAATAATAATACCGATTCAAAAGCATTTACTTTTGGTTTTACAAAGGATAGTCTCTTTTCAATGAAATGTATAGTCAAGTTTGATTGCTCTTAAATTGATTGTCTTCCCCTTTAATTATCTGATTTTGATGAAGCGTAACTTTAAAATAGAAACTACTCCTTTATATTAGTCTAGAAAAGAATCTATACAAAGCAAAGTCTCTCTCCAGAAAGGAATCTCTAAAAACTCTATAATTGTCATCTAGAAGCTCTTAGGGGGCCAATGATCCTCCCCACTTAGTCAGTTTTCATTTTTAGAGTGTAATTCTAAAATATACCAACTTAAAGGATAAGAGGTCTCATCAACAGTCGACTTACCATGATCATAAGATTATAAGTAAACTGACATTACCAAAACTGCATGTCAAAACAAGGTAATGGCTTATGATTATAATAATCAAAATACAAAGGTTCTCAATACGAGCCAACTTATTGAGTTAAGTTACGAATCAAGTGAATGGCACTGTCAATGTTGGTCACCAAACCAAGACATTTTCCTTTAGGAAATAGAGTTGAAAAGATGAAGCAATAAATGAGTTACTTCAGAAAATAAAGAAAGCAATAAGTATACTTATGAGCTTATCTTTAAATTTCATTCTTGATTAAAGTGGAAATATTGGGTCATTATTGGTTAAAAGGTAACCCTATTGACGGTGTGAACACTTGCTTGCAGCATAGGCTCTACCTACAACAACGGAGTAAACCAAAAACCAATATGGGGAGAGACTCATGAATTTTATCTTTAAAAAACCAAGTAAAGACTAATGTAGGCAATGTTACTTTTTGGAAGAAGAGAATAGTCAAAAGAATGGTAGTTAGGTAGATCACTGTTTTATTACAAAAGCAATATTTCTTAACTTATATTCCAAATAATTTGTTTTATTTTCAAAACTATATTTATTTTGGAAGTTTTAGAAATTTCAAAAAACTCTTAGAGATAACTGGTTCTTCCAAGTTAATCACCAACTGTTGTAGTATTCAACAACCCCCCATTTGTTAATGATAGTAGTTAAGGTTACATTTATAAATGGGGACCCTTTAAAAAGTTTCATCCAAAAACCAAAACTTAGCATTTAGTCATTTTTTTTTTTTTTTGAATAAAGAAAAGATAACAATCAAAACCTTTTTGGGAACTACTAAAGACTTACCTTTTCATATATAGCATTTCTAAAACCCACCAATGGACCTTTCTAAAAAACCTCCAAAAGCGAGTAAAATGATTAAATAAGGGCTCCATGGTCTAAATTATCATAAAATCTGATGAAAATAGAATTCCTTAAGTTTTTTAGGCTTAAGTGTGGCATCACATATCACAACCTATAAAGAAATCTCTCTTAAAAATGATATAGCAAATTTTTGTAGATGCGAAACTACGATGGTTCTTTGACTTTTATCACATCGCATTTCGGGCATTCAACTAAACGCTTGCGCTTACCACCAACCGATATTGCGAAATGCAATTGGTGCCTAGAACCACACCTTAAAATATTAAAAGTAAATATTTGGAGTCCGTCAAGTCTATTGCATAGGATAAACCTACCGATTAGATATATGTCAAACAACTAACAAACGACTCACATCTCGCATCTCATAGAAACACAGCAGGAGGTAAGAATGCTAAAAGGCATAGCTTGCAATATTGCAATCTGTGATATTGCTTTGCAAATCGCACAATCACTATCATTTCAGTACAAAGGCTTGCCACCATAGAAGCTTTCATCCCATTTTATGACATAAACATTTATGAGCAATAAAGCTAAGGGATAATGAATCATTAGTGGGCATTAGTGGGAAATAACTGCATTTATGTGTGAAAATCCATTTAGCTTGATACGATATCTTGTTACGTGCATTCAAATAATGCTTCTTTTACCATCTTTACAAGCCATCTACATTATTTCATTTTTACGTTCATCTTTGCGTGTTCGATAGCTATTGTTCTTCATTTCACAAAAAACCCACAGAGCAGAGAGTTGAGAACAATGGGGAAGAAAGGCCAGGTTGTAGCCTCTGAGAAGACAGAGATGACTCCCCTATTCAGAAATAACACATGCAGCAGAGAGGGAGGAACCTCTACATGGGAGGCTATGTACAACATACTGGAGGAGGAATAGGCGAGGATTATGGAAAAAAATGTTACAGTTCATGAACGAGATTCCTCAGACGCTTCCATGCTAGAGACAATTTGCTCGTTTTTGCACCGCATAACCACTCGGCCAAAGATAATCCCTTATATTGACATGGTAAAATGGGTTATCGATGAAGCCGACATCTTAGACAGAGAATTCAAGACGATAATCCAAGAGGTCATAATATCTTTTACCCCGGACAACCTACGGCTTATTTACCACCTACAAGAGCCACATTTTGTCTACAAAAGTCAATTCATAGGGAAGTTTTCTAAAGAGAATAGTGATCCAATGGATTGCACCCGTGCCTGGTTGAATAATGAAGAGAAAATCAACAAAGACAAAATTGGTATGTACACTACTATGTCTATTTGTCCCCCTTATAGTTTTGCAGCAGCTATGCTATGTAGATTGTTTGGCAGATAACATAATACTAAGTTCTCCCCAGAGTGGTTTCCATTAATAGACGTAGTCGTTAATTCAACTATAATGAATTGGGCCCAAATCTTGTTAGAAAATTTAGCAAAAAAAATTATCAAGTATAGAAGGAGAAGAATTATTGCTTCAAGGGTTTACCCCCCACTTTTTATGAGCGCCTATGTTATGGATGCTATTTGTTTTAGTTCAAAGTTCCCCATCATGGGATGGAAATGGACTATTCGAAATCCACTTCCCATTCACATATACCACAAGGTCATGTGGGAATCCAATTTTCAACCACATTTTCTCAAGATTTTCCATGGAGTAATGCTCCCTATGCAAAAGCGGCTTTATAATCGAGATGCCCCCAGGTTTTCCCACAAAGATGAAGTTGACATCCTCCCGGTAGCTAGATGGTTCAAGGAGGAAAAATTTACATATATCAGAGTTTTTGGTAGCATCACCTCCCCCCATATCCTCCCATACTATGTTCCAGATAAATTGATGGCTAGGGAGATAGCCTATCAAACAACTAGTGAGGGAGGAATAAGCCATACACTGAAAGAGTAAAAAAGGGCCATTTGGCCTACATTCCCTATATAGTGTGGAGAATTTGCAAAACACAACCTAGGACATGCATTCAAAGAAGCAGAGAACATGCTATCTCTACAATTACCCAAATTCCCTAGACGACAGTATGACCCACTTGGCATTGTCAAGAATTTCACCACTTTGGTGAAAATAAAAGTATTCACTAATGAGGAGGATGTTTTTGATGATATCTTTTTGTAGAAAAACACCTTTACAGAGGTGAAGCATATGGAACAACTATATTTTGACCATGAAGATCTAGAAAAGTTTTACAGTTACAGAGAAAGAAGGCTGGCAGTGGTCCCATTGGCTCAATTATTAGTTGAAGCAATAAGGGAGCCTACACCTAGTGTGACTATAGAAGGTGACTCCAAAGAAAATTCCAAATCCGATTCTAGGTTAGAGTCTCAAGAAAAATCTATCAGGGAATCGCAACAATCATCACAAAATGGCAAAATCAATATTATCAAGTCAATAAAGGATACAACCCAATCTACATAAAAGATAGCAGAAGAAGCTTCAACTAGCAAGCAGGTTGGAATCCCTACTACCTTTGCACAACCAATAAAATGTACAGTAATTGAATTAGAGGAAGAGTGGGATAATTTTAATAAAGTCTCAATATAGAGGAACAGGTGCCAGAGTTGCAAACTCCATAACAGAAAATAGCTCTAGAAATTATAGTGGAAGAAATTGCAAATGAACAAGAAGTAGTGCATATCCCTGTTACCCCCACCTTTGAAATAATTTTGAGAACTGAAGAAATACCCCCTCTGGATGTATTCTATAGCCCACAACATAAGGCTATGGTGAAAATGAAAAGAAAGAAAAGAAAATTGGACTCTATAGTTGTTACTACCCCTGTAAATGAACTAATGGATGTTCTATGGAAAGAATCGCCTATCGATCCATTCACCAACCTAACTAGACTCTCGCGGTTTGCAGGAGCTTATGCTACAGTGACCATAGACAAAGAAACATAAGTCCAAATGTTTCTTATAGAAAAGGAAAATAAAATAACGTCGCTTGAGAAACAATTACAGCAAGTCAAATCCGACCAGCAGGCAGAGATACAATTGGCCAAGCTTCAACTGGTATTTGAATAGAGGTAAATAAAACATTGAACCAAATTAGCCAAGAAGGAAGCATAGGTGTAGGAAATAACTGATCTACATAAAGACGATCCAAAAATTGATCTGTTTATTACTAAAAACTCAGACTTAATTCCCAATTGACACATCAAAAAGAATTACTATGCCAGAAGATTTCACATTGGAAATCTTATTGCAAAACAAGTGATAAAATGACAAGTCAAGTCATAGAAATGCGACTTGAATATGATGAGATATTTAAAAAGGTATCTGATTTCATCGCCTGGAAAAATTCAAAGGAGGAGAGGAAAGCCGACCTACCCAAGCTAGAAGAATCACATAAGGAAATTATGTTTGCAAGCTGGGATTCTCGGCTTAAAGAAGCAGAAAAGGAAACAACAGATGTGGTGGCAACAACAAACATTATCATAGAAAATATCAATGAGAATTTGCATGGTGCTAATCTGGTGGTATATTCCATTTCAGGGTTCCTTCCAGATGCAAAACAACTCGAACAATAATGGAAATATGCAGCGGAAGAAAAAGAAAAAGTGATAAGGAAAATGACTAGGCTAGACTGGGAGGCTTATTGGCAACATTTGGTCAAGCCTCATAACCAATGGATGACCCTATCATGACTAACTACTTCTGTTGAGAAAATGGCGCTAACACTGACCGATGTTGTCTTCAATTGATAGTTGAAAGCTAAAGTCCGCCAGCCTACACAGCTGAAGCCTATGGTGGATATTTGCGATTTGAAGGAGCAAATGCAACATAGTTAGTCACCTTGTTTAATTTAATTTTGATTTTATTTTTGCATAAATTGAGGCAGATCGTTTAAACCTCCTCAACTATTTTGTAATAATCTATTTTTAGTTTTATAGTTTTAGTATTTGAACCCCTCTCATGCATTTAGATAGGGGCCCAAAATTTTATCAGAAACTCTCTTCAAAACATGCACTTCTGTCCCTTTGAGGAAGTTCTGGTGAAATATATGGAACATGATTTATTTTTATTTGATTTAGCATCTTCTACTGAAATTGCACTT
>APFE030538339.1:68810-81593 GCA_000404065.3 Pinus taeda | reverse complement strand
GCAATAAAAATATGGGAATTTTTTTTATCTAATCACTAAAGTAATTACACAATTTTTGGGACAGCTTGTAAAAAAGGACGAAACATACATGATCAAATTATCTTCTTCATGATATAACTTTCATTTATAGTAAATTGGAGAAACTTTAAAAAATGGTAATTTTTAATTGGTATATTGCATTATGTTCATTTTAGCATTAACTTTTGTATGTAAATGATGAAACCGTTTGAAACCAGTATTTTGTGAAGCATTAATTTTCTATATTATATATATCTATATAGAAAAACAATCTAACCTTAAAATCATAAGGTTTAATGTCCGTTCCATTATAAGGGTTTTAATATATTCATAATTTTTTTACTACGTAGATCTTGATTTGTTATAGTTTCAGTTTTTTTTCCAATTTCAAATAAGTCGTTCAATCGAAAGTGTTAAGATTATATATAAAGAGAAATGTATTAAGTTTTGATTAACAACGAAAGATGTGGTCAACTTCATTAGTAATAAAGGTAGAGAATATACAAAACCATGGTCGAAAATCAAGAAGTTGGAAAAATGGAAGTTTTATTGATTTATATTTACCAAATAAAAAGGGTTTTCAAACCAAAGTGGCCACTTCATTCACCATCTAATTGAAAAAGGTGTTCCTCTAAATATTTTTGGAAATTAATAACATGTGTGCAGTAATGCACACATGATTATATTATTGTGCATGCATTGAAGAATGTGCACACCTTATATAAGATGCACATGTTTCATAATGTGCATGAACTTTTTTTCCATATTCTTCTTTCTCTCTCCAACTCTCCATCCCCTCGCTCTTATTTTACCGCTTTCTACATTCTTTTACCTCTAGTTATCTATTTATCTCTTTGTTAGATCTCTCTCCTTTATGAAACTTATTTTCCCCTTTTCTCTGTATCTCCTCCAACCGCCCCCCCCTCTCTCTCTCTCTCCCTGTAATTTTATCTCTCTCGCTCTCTCTCTATATATATATATAATATATAATATAATATATTATAGTATATTAATATATTATATATATATATATTCCTTGGCCCCCATATCTCCCTCAATCCTTTCCTCCCTCTTCGTTCTTTTTAGTTCGTCCTTATTCCCTTTATTTTTTGTTCTTTTTATCTCCCTCCTATATCCCTCTCCTTTTTGCTAACCCTTTGTCTCTTCCCAAACCCCCACTCCCTCTCTCTCCCTTTCATTATTTCATCCCCCACCCTCTCTTTCTCTCTCTTGATTCCCTTATCTCTATCTCTCCCCTATTTTACATCTCCATTCCCCCTCACTCTGCTATCTCTAATTCTCTTTCTCCCTCTAAGCATCCCCATTCTCAACCCATTTCTATCTCTCTACTATCTTTATCCCTCTTTCTATCTCTCTCTCCCTTTACCTATTTTGTTGTCTCTCCTTCATTTCCCAAGATATATCTCTCTTTTCCCATACCCCTCTTCCTCTTCTCTCTCTTTATGTCTCCCTCTTTCTATCTCCCCCTCTATTTCCCTGTTTGCTTGCCTCTATTTGTTTCTTTATTTCTCTCTCTTATTTCTCCCATCTCTCTCTCCTTTGTCTACCCCACTTATATGTCTCCCACATATATCGTTATCTCTCTCTCCCCCTTACATTGTATGTCTTCCTCATATATCCCTATATTTATTTCTCTCTATCTCTCTCTCCCACTTATATGTCTCCACCAACATCCCTCTCACTCCCCCACCATGGTCTCTCTCTCTCTCCCTCTCCCTCTCTCTCTCTCTCTCTCTCTCTCTCTCTCATACACAGACACACATTATTTTTCCCTCTATCTAACTTTCTCTCTCTCTATCAGTTCCTCCATCCATTGCCCCTCTCCTCCTCCCTTTATATCTTTCCTTGTCCATTTCTCTCTCTCCCTCATGTCTTCCCCATATATCCCTCTCTCCATCCGCTTCCCTAGGCCTGCTCTCTCTCTCTCTCTCTCTCTCTCTCTCTCTCTCTCTCTCTCTTTCCATATGCCTATATATTATATCTGTCTCTCTCCCTCTTTCCATATGCGTATATATTATATCTGTCTCTTTCTCTCTCTTACTCCCTCTATATTTATCTCTCTTATATCATCTCTCCCACTCTTTCTCTCCTCGTCTATAATATTTGTACCTCTCTTTATCACTATCCCTTTCTAAATCTCTCTCTCTCTCTCCCCTTGTACGTATCCCTCCTGTATCCTTCTCTGTCTCACCTCCACCCCCGCCCCTGCCATATATGTATCCCTTTCCCTATGCTCTCATTTATCTCTCTTCCTTTCCCCATAGTTTTATCTCACTCCCCATATCCCTGTCCCTCCTCTCTCTCCCTCTATTTCCCTCTTGCTATATCTCTAGTGCTACATTATTAAGGTCAAACATGGCCACCCATTATCAACCATAGTCAACCATGGTAAATAATGGTTAATATCAACCATGGTCAAGGGAAATTGCATTGTTAACCAATTTAACCATAGTTAATCATGGTCAACAAAAGAAAATTAATGTAAATGATAGTGAATCCATAGTACGCTAAAATAAAATGAGGTTAACCATCACTATCATAACCACATTCGTAAATGTCGTTGATATACATCAATAAGTGTCATTTTCATACAATGTTTTGAATACAAAAGGTGGAAAATGTCATCAATCGATGTATGTCAACCACATTCACTAATATGATCACACTATTTAATGGATGACCTATGTAGGGTGGATTTCATGACTATGGTTGATGATGGTTGAAGATGGTTGATGAGGTTTATAATCGTTAAAGAGGGTTGATGAGTTTGATTATCATTGATGAGTTTGATGTAGGTTGAAGAGGTTTGATCAACGTTGATAATGGTTGGAGCTTGACCCTAGTCAGCCATTCATTTAAAAATGTATTAATGTTATACTAGTCCAATAATGTTATATTAATGTTGACCATTGCTTCATTATTACATTAATGTACACCATGTTTGAACATTGTAAACCATGGTTAAAAATGGGTAATGTTATATTAATGCTAATATTAAAGGTACAAAAATGTTTCGTCGATAGGGGTGAGTTCAATGGTTGAGGAGGGCTCTCATAGGAAAATCCATCCACCCTACTGACATGATGGAAATTAAAGGTCAGGGTGCACAACTCATCCCTACCATGAGTATACATGCAAGAAGACAAATGAATATTATTATTATGGATGGTGGGAAGTAAAGGGTTATGAGTTTGGCAAGGGGTGGAAGAGGTTGGTGACCATGAAAGGTTAAGGACAAAATCCTCTTTATATTGGTGCTTCACTGGGATAAGTTGCTCCTAACATTTGAAAACTAGGAAAAATGCATGGCTCCTCGTAGAGTTAAGAACTTAGGCGAGGAAGGTGAATCTTCAATTGGGCATGTTGACTAGTCAGAGATGAAGGCACACCCTATCAGGGTGAAGTAGAAAGTGAGGCTAACTAATAAATGCAATTGGTGGACATTGGTCCTCTTGGAAATTATTTTCTTAGCAATTTTGGTGTGGGTTTCTTTGGTAATCCCTCTTTGGCTTGCTAATTTTTCTAGTAAAGAGCATCTCATTTCTATCCATTTGTCGTCAATTATCTATGGTCTATTGGGTTTTGGGTCTGGGTCACTGAAAACTAAGATTAGTTAATTTCTTCTATGTTTCATGGGCCTCATAGTAGAAATTGGTTTGTATTCCTGGAATATTATGCCTAGCTTCCCTCTACAGGTATCTATTACTCATAATTATTGATTCGGTGGGTATCTCAAGTTAGAAAATATTTTTTTATCATATGGTTGGTGTTTTTTGAAGGAAATGTTGGTTTTATTCTTATTCCTATCTAAAGCTCTATTTTCTTATGTCAAAAAGAGGGGGGCTATTGCAGTATACATCTTCTCTATTTCTTTTTTGATTGCATCTGAGTGATCAAAGTACTACAAGTCTCAAGGGTGGAAGAGATTTTCTTCCCTATGAGCCTGGTAAGGGTGGTTCGCTCCTTGGTTGTAGTTGGTGTCAAATAGTGGGGGTAAGAAATCGGTTTACCATTAGTTGGTTTATTGTGAGTGTTTTTTATACATTTTTGTGCATTCTTCATACTCATGATAGTGGAAGGCTGTCAAGGCACTTGAGAGAAAAGACTACCTTTACAACCTGCCTCCTAGGTAATGTTTGCATAGTAGGAGATGGCCTAATGAACATAATTCACTTGGTCAATGTATGGCTCGTATGTTTTCATATGACTCTGCTAAGGCCTATTTTAACATTTTTCCTCCTAATACTATATGAGAAATTTGGAACTTCGAAGCCATGGTGGGCATGAAAATCCTATTATGATTATGAGGTTTTGGAGGATGTATCTTAGTAGGACCTATCTCTAGTCATACCAAAGTTTGGATGAAGAAATACCTCAATACAAATTTCATTGCAAAAGTAAATGAATACCCTATTGGGTATGGTATTGAGGGATAACCAAATGGAAAGGTACAATGTATTTTCTTTGGTGGAGGGCATAGGAATAATGCTAAGAAGCAAATGTTTCTATATAGCTATGCTTGATTCAAGGTTTGTCCATGTAGAATGGCATATTCAATGTGACTCAAGCACACTTGCTCCTCTTGGTTCAAGTCTAAAGGATCTAGCTCCTATTTCTTCCTCAAATTCTTAATGGTCTACATCTTTGTTAATGTATTTTATTTCATCTTATGTTTTGTACTATTCAAATGCAGTCAAAATGTCTCCTTTTTTTTTAGTTTATTTTTAAGAGATAGTTAGGAGATTCCACTTCCCCCCTTGTTCATAGTGAGAATACCTTGATATGAAAATAAGGAATGCCACAACATGGCTAATCTATGTAACTAGTTTTGAAGACATCCTGAGGAAATGATTTTTTTTAATTTACAAAACAAATATGTTATAAAAATGTTGAAATCAATGGTTAAAATGGGTTGATAATGATGTTGACCATTGCCGGTAAAAAATACCATGTTTGAATTTAATTGAACATGATTGATAATAAGTACCATGGATGACCGAGGATTAAGAGGGAAAATTATGGTTGGCCTTTGTTTACCAAGGTTGATCATAGTTGACAATTGTTACATTCTTAAAGTAATATTACAATAGTGTTGACCATGGTTGATGATTGTTAGTTATGGTGATCCAGGTGGATGTTAGTGGTCACCCACCTATCCCATTTGGACCCCCACGACTGTCTCTTTCAGTTTTTCAATTTCCGTAACTGTAGCACATTTTTTACTACATTTAGTAGTTTTTTCAGGTCCTGAACTTCTAGAGCTGTTTTCAGGCCTTAAACGACATTTTTTGGGAAACTGGGAGCAACATAGGTCCATGGACCGATGTTTTTATTCCCAAAGTAGTAGTTCTCAGATAGATATTTCTAACAAGATACTGTGCGGGTCAAACGGAGATGGTATGCCAAAGTTACAAAAGACCCGAGAAGTTGATGAACCAATTTACCCAAACAGGGCCCACAATTTGGTGTTTCATCTTCTAGGGTAAGGTTTTTGGATGTTTAAGGTTATCCATTGTTTCTCAACAATAAATAGGCCTTCGACCCTTATTCTAACATAGTTCAAAAGCATGTAGCCACCACATCTCTTCTTAAGGATAAGCTACCATTGCCCTAGCTAGTTTATTTCCATTACTGTTTGTAAGCATATTTTAGTATCTTACATTAATGAAATGAAGTATTATTTCTGTTGAACCTCTGTGTTTATGGTTATCTCTATAATTTTTTGCCTTCCTAACTAAATCCGGATTAGTGGTATGAGAGCAGCCTACTCTTTCTCTATTTTTCGTTGCATGTCCCCAACAAGATCTGGATATAAGGATTTAAGGCTTGAACTAGTCAAACCTTTGCAAGATAAACCTCGCAAATCCTGACAGCCTCGCATGGAAGATGAGAAGAAAGATGAGGGGGCAGGAGATTCTATCAAAATCCTACTCGAAGAAGCCCTCAAGTGACAAAGGAAGTCCATGATGGACAAATTTTCCCAGATCCTTCAGCGGCTACCTAGAGGCGATGCATCGGCTTCCAACAGCTACTCTAGAAATCCCACACTATTTAAGGTACAAGTTAATTTTGAAATCCCCATATTTGAGGGTCAAATATACAAAGATGCCTTAGATAAATGGTCAAATCTGCTAGATGGGTATTTTTTTGTTCATGAATTTTGGAGTTAGGAAAATATTGTTTTCGCTCTTCTCAAAGCAGGACCCCCATGTCAAGGACTGGTGGAAAACTTGCTGCGAGCAGAAGAATGAAAGTACGAGCTCATTATTTTAGTTGCACCCAATTAGGATTCATTCTGGGATGTCATCAAGGAGCAATACTACCCTATCAAAAGCTATGAGGACAAATACATCAAATGGACCACACTGCGATAGGGAAGGGACCAAGATGTGTCGGAGTTAACAAACATTTTTCATACCCTTTGCACATAGTTGGCTATCAAGGAAATTGAGTTGCATTTGGTACTCAAATACCATGGCTGCCTACATAGATACATTTAAGAACAGATGGAGTTCTTGAAGATCTCTTTGCTCAGCAGAACATACCAATACGCTGTCAAAATTGAGTAGAAGTTCAAACAGAAGAAGCGAGACTTTGGATCTATGAATCCGAAGACCAAAGCACAAAGCCAAGGTGGGGTGACCCAAGACAACTCGTCAAAGCCACAAGAAAATAACAACACCACAAACTCGAAGAAGGACACAAGAATGTGATGTGAGTTCCACAAGAGTCCTATTCATAATACAAGTGAGTGTCGGACCAAGCAGTCATTGGTGGCCGAAAGGCTTCTGAATCAGATGCATGTTCCGACCCTAAGTTAGATCCTGACATGGGGAATGGGAAAGGGAAGCAAATCATTGATGCAGAACCCAACATCACTGTTGCTATTGCCAAGATCTAGAAAAATCAGCCCGAAGATCTAGAGGAGGGGGAACACCTTTTCGTCTCACAGATGTGGGTGAAGGGTTTTCTACTGCAATTCATTGACGATAGTAGCAACCAAAGAACCTCATTTCAGTAGATGTCGTGAAGCAATTGGGCCCACCAACTACACCACACCCACAACCATATAGTATTGGGTGGCTTCATGAAGGACAAGATCTCAAAGTTCGCCAGTAGTGTCGTCTTCCTTACAACATCAAAGACTTCACAGACAAGGTATTATGTGATGTTACACCTTTGGATGTTTGTGATGTACTATTAGGCTAGCCATGCTTGTGGAGGCAAGATGATATGTATGAGTCAAGGCCTCGTGTTGTCATTATTTCTTTGGGTAATTCATTATATAGGATATCGGAGGTAGCCCCACTTACTTCCACCTCTTTGATCACAACTAAGAAAGGTAGCAAGCTCGTATCCTAGACTAGGTAATTCATTTTCTATCCGATTCGCTACCAAAGTAAGGGGAAGATCATCACCACATCCATGATCCCCGTAAAAGGTTCCTCCATGTAGCAGTAGCAGCAAAGGAATACAGTCATGACAGAACACAGGAACAACTTCTCCTCACCCACGGGGTTACCACACAAACTTCAGGTAGGCAACAATGTTTGGTTGCATTTGCAGAAAGAACGCCTTGCAAGAGCCAATCAGAAGCTCCGACCACGCCGACATGATCCTTACACCATTATTAAGGCTGTGGGAAATAATTCTTAGGAGCACAACATTGCTCCATTCCTTCACCTGCTCTAAGTTTTCAATGTGTACTAACCTCGACCATGCTTCCCACCATTACTGGACACATCTAAGATTGCAGAATAGCTCACCAAGGACCAAATTCAGTAGAAGGAGGAACTTAATGCAATGGGGACCATTGCTTACTAAGAGGGGAGGAATTATCTGGGTGGATGATGGTGGCCACCCACCTACCTCATTTTGACCCCCACAACTGTCTCTTTCAGTTTTTCAGTTTCCATAATTGTGGCACAATTTACTATTTTAGCAGTTTTTTTTCGAGTCCTAAACTTCCAGAGTCGTTTGAGGCCCTAAATGACGTTTTTTGGAAAAGTTTTATTTTTCGGATAGATCTTTCGAATGAGATATTGTGCCCTTCAAACGGATATCAAATGCCAAAGTTACGACCCCAGGAAGTTGATGTACCAGTTTACCTAAACTGGGCCCACAGTTTGGTGTTTCATCTTCTAGGGTCAGGTTTTTGGATTTTTAGGGTCTTCCATTGTTTCTCAACAATAAATAGGCCTTCGAGCCTCATTGTAACATAGTTCAGAGGTATGTAGCTGCCACATCTCCTCTTAGAGATAAGCTACCATCGCCCTAGCTGGTTTATTTCCATTACTGTTTGTAAGCATATTTCAGTATTTTACATTAATGAAATGAATTATTATTTCCATTGCATCTCTTTGTTTATGATTATCTTTGTAATTTGTTGTGTTCCTGTCTAAATCCAGATCATATGTTTAAGCATGTTTAATGTTAAAAAAAGGGCTACATTAAATGTTGAAGTGGGTTGACAGGCTTGACCATGGTTGTGATGTTGATTGTTGACGAACATGGTTAATTATGTTTGACCACATTCAACCATAAATCTAACATTGTTATGTAACATTAATATAGCAATGTAACATTAATATTGATAATTGTTACACTATTACATTAATGTTACAAAAAATGTTTCATTAATTGTTGAAGAGGGTTGATGAGATTGACCAGGGTTGGTCATTCATGGTTTGTGATTGATTATATGGCTATGGATGGTTATGTTGGGTAATTATTTTAGGAAGATTATAGTTCACCGTAGTTGATTATGGTTGGTTATGGTTCATCTTGGTTTAGCATGGCTAAGCTTAGCTAACCATTATCAACTATGGTTGACTATGATTACCATGTTTGACTAGGGACGACAAGGAGATATTATGGCAGAGTAAGTGTGAGGATGGATGATGATGTCGAAAAAGCTTGGGCGTGAATGTGTATTGTTTAAATATGGTGTCCATTATTTACTATGGTTAGCAAGAATGAGCATGGTGACCATGGTTGACCATTGTTTAGCGAGTTTTACCATGCTTGAACATGGTCAACTAAGATTCAACTTATTGACCATGTATAACTAAGGTTCAGCTTGTTCAACCATGGTTGAACTTGTCATAAAGTTTCTAATCATGGGTGATTATAGGTAGCATGTTTGAGCGTGGTTGTCGACATTTAAGTATATATGACTATGATTGACCATGTGGGTTAAGTTGAACATGAATTCCCATGGTTAATTATGTTGGCTATGTTAACCATGACCAATTATCCTTTAAATAAATCATGATTGACCATGTTGTTGATGGATGTTTATGGTTGATAATGAATGAAAATGTTGACCTCTTAAGCCATGGCCAAACATATTGGTCATTTACCAAGTAAAGTGCATGATAACCATGGCAACCATGCTTGACTACAGTTTTGATAGTTTGGTCGTGGTTGAACTTGTTGCCCATGTTTGACCATGGTGCATTAGAGGAAATTATAGCCTAAAAGTGCCCATAAAATTTTCATGAATGTAATATGTAAACCAATCAAAATACTTTAAATTTAAATAGAGGTACATGCAAATATTTTGGAGGGAAAAATAAAAAATAAAAAATTTGAATTGTATTTTTGTCTTATCTCCTTATAGATTTACTTAAATTCCTAGTACAGACACTTGTTGGATGAAAAATGAAATTCCACATCCAATTAATAACTATTATGCATACTTTTGATCAAACCCACATTAATAAAAATTGAAGATACATTAAAAAAAACATGTCCAACATGTTTTTTCAATGTATTTTCAATTTTTATTAACGTGAGACTTCTTAGAAGTACGCATAATGGGTACTCATTGGATATGGAATTTAATTTCACTTACAAATGAGTTTGTACATCATAAATTTGAGTAAACCCATAAGGAGATAAGCCAAAAATACAATAAAAAAATAGTTTTCTTCTATTTCTTCAAAAAATCATCTTTTCTTTTATTATTTTCCTATTATTTTATTATTTTTCCTTAAGAGGGTCACTCTTAGGATGAAATTTCTCTAATGAGCATGTTTTCCCATCGCTGAGATTATTTGACTAGGGTAGACTATGGTCAATTATGCTTTAAAGTGACTAAAAGTGGTTATCAACCTATAAATATGGATGACTATGGTTAGTACTTTTTTTTACAACAGTTAAGCATGGTGTAACATATATAAAATAATTTGTTTATGTAACATTAATCTAGTAATGTATCATTAATGTTGATAATTGTTATTGTGTTACATTAATGTTGAGCATGGTTGACCATTATCAACCATGGTTAATCATGGTTGATGTGACAATAATGTTATTTTTATATTAATGTTACAAAAATAGTTACATCAATTGTTGAAGATGGTTGGAAAGGTTGACGATTGTTGATCGAGGAAGCTCATGGTTGACCTCGGTTGATTATGGTTGGTTATGATTACTATGGTTGAGCTTCATTTATTATGGTTGCTAATGGTTGATTGACCATTGCTAGCCATTGCCAACCATGATCATCCATAGTTGAAGATGGTTCACTATGTTTCACTACATTGATCATGGTTAACCATGGATGGGCATGTTGACTATGGTTGACCATGTTCACCATGGTATACCTTGGTTGTCCATGTTCTTTATGGTTAAATATGCTTGCCTATTATTGACCATGGATGTCGTTGTTTGACCACGTTTCCCCACGGTTAACCTTGGTTAGACTATGTCTACCACATTTCAATGTTGGGCTATATTTGACTAATTACAATGTTGGACAATGTTTGTCACATTGTGATCTTGGATAAATTTTGTACCATTATGACTTCTCAGCATGTTTGTCACAATGTGACGCTGGATTATATATCATGTGAGTTCATTTTTGATAATGTGACACTAACATTTTCCATCACATTGTCCAAACATTTATTTTCATATTAGTTTCACACAAATGTTTTTTACACGATCACATCACACCACTAATTTTGCAATGTCATCTTCTATGAATGCTTGTCACATTTTGATGTTGGATAAGTTGCGAAAATGTCACACTCTTGGCTAAATTTCTTCTTAATTTTGTAATGTCACATGGAACATTGGATAAATTGCAATATAATGCAGCATTGTGATAATGTTTGTTCCAGATTAGACAATATTTGTGAGATTGTGACATTAGATAATTTTTTGTACCATTGTGACATCATAACATATTTCACAATATAAGTTTGGCTTCTTTGTCAGAATTTGATTCTAGTCCTTTTATGGTATTGTCAAAGCATGTACCTTCATAAAAGTTTCACATAATTTCTTTTACACAACCCCAATATGTTGCTAGTTTTGTAATCTCATATTGCATGTTCATGTCATTTTTTTTGCACAAACACATTGTGATGTTAGTGGTGTAATGTGACATTGTGTTAATGTGTAATATTCATCCAAATCAATTGTCTATTATTTTTTTCTATGACATTGCTGATGTTGATTTTTTTGTCATTATGTTATGCTGGTGTTCTTCATCACATTATCCTAGCATTTTCTTTCATATTAGGTTCACACTATTTCTTTATACAACCACAATGAGATGTTAGTTTTATAATGTGACATTTTCATGAAGGTTTTTGTTCATCAAAAGACACTGCTTATTTTTGTTTCTTGAGACAATCAGACATTAGATTTTTATCATCACATTTTCTCATCATTTAATATTATGTTCTGTTTAGTATGAATAATTTTTAACATATTTAATATGCTAAATAATGTTAAATGTGTTTATCATGCATGTTTTTTTTTTTTTTTTTTTTTTAAGTTCAGCTGGTGAAGAATATTCTACGGAGTTTGAACATCCAATCACTGGACACACAACGGTTGTCAACACGATTTTTTCAATTTGCTTTCCCATCCATGGACCACATATGTTTTCTCTTAATGTTAATATTTTAATGTTAATTATTATTGGCATGATTAACTATTCACTAATTAAATAATGCTTAACAACATTAATATTTTTTGTCATTCATATTCTTTACCATGTATTATATAATACTTTTTGTCTTCTGAGACAATATTTTATTTTGGTTTAGAAATCCTTAATTTCCTTAAGTATAAGGATTTGAGACTTTCTATTAGTTTATGTTATTGAGCTAATATTAAGCATTAACTCAAAAGATTTTTTTTAATAAAAATTAGAGAAAAATGCATGATAATTCTGAACAACAAATCAGACGTTAACACCTATTCATCTCAGTATAATCGAATTATATTTAGATTTCTATATAATAATACTATGTTGCATGGTATTATATTAATATCAATATTAAAAATGATTTACTAAATTTGAAATTTAATGTTTCTGGTATTATATTAATATTAATATTAAAAATATATTACTAATATTGAAATTGAAAATGTAGTGTAATATAAAATTGAATATTTATATATTATCATATAAATATTAATGGTAATGCTAATCTTATTAATGGATTAACATTATTTTTAATATTAATCATTCTGAAAATAATATAGGCTTCAGTCATTGTAGGGTTAGCCAAATTGAAAATTGTCAACTCACTCAAGCAACCGAGGTGGAATATTCATTGATGAGGCAAATAAGATAGTTCTTATATAATTCCAATGAAATATGTCATATGTCACCCATACAAACAAATAAAACATCCCAGACATTTTTCAAAACATCCCACCAATATTTGATATACCCATATGTATGGTAATAATCATGATCTTTGTTTAAATGCAACCATC
>APFE030538339.1:3605-47183 GCA_000404065.3 Pinus taeda | reverse complement strand
GGTTGAAATCTTGAATTTGTTGGCTGGAGGACAAATTTCACGGCAGCTGGTTGACAACGGCTCCTTCTTTTACGCATGGAAATGACTTAAAACGGCTCATTTGGTCGTTATAACATTTAATTTTGGAAAAAGTGCGTATTTGGCGCTTTTTCGCCGATGATGTCAGCATGATGTCATGGTGGGGCCCAGGTACGGAGGTGACGTGGCACTGAGGTGTGAGCCAGGGTGGAAGGACATGGTGGCAGGTTGATGCGGTGGCAGGGCTGCGTGGAGGGCCACGAGACGCAGGGGCGGGCAAAGGTGAGGTGACGTCAGGATGACGTGAGCGTGATGTAGGAGGGAGGGTCGTAGCTGGGATAGCGGTAAGCGGGTTCCCCGTACCACCTTTGGGGCTAAGGCGGTATCGGGGAGGGGGCTCCGAACAACCCCAGCGCCCGCCACGCGTCCCTGTACGGGGCCCAAAACCACTTTCCCCGGACACTAAAGGTCGGCATGTCGGGGAGTGAGATTGACCGCCCACCGTAAGATCTGGGCGGCAGAGATCGGACGGCTGGCGGGTCCTCCGACGGGTCGTGCAGGTTGGGAAGGGGCTCACCAGTTGATTAAAATATTCATTTAAATATTTTGGGCGGAGAACTTTGGAATAGTGGGTTTTGTGGGTTTTTTTCAGGTTTTCTCACAATTTCAAAAAAGGGGTTATGGGTAGGAGGGGTTTTGTAGGGTCTTTCTTTGGAAATGAAGGCTTACTGAGTGAAATGACTTGGAATGGGAATAGAGATGACCAGGAGGTTAATCAAAGTGACCAGGTGTCATTTTGATTCCCTTTTAAACAGACCATATGGCTATAATACCAGGGGAGGGATATTTATACAAATTTTGGGGTTTATACACCATGGTGTTAATACTAGTAGGGGAAGGGTAAGATAGGGGAATTACATAGTATAATTAGAGGTTAATATGGATGAAGGGGGTAAGTGAGAGGGAATGTCACTGAGTTTGTTTGAAACATACTTAGTTTAGGGAGTAGATCAAAATGAAAAGATTTTTACATAGGAAATGTGGCTTTTTTAAAGGATAAAGGACCTCCATGCAACCATAAATCCTTCCCTGCATTTTAACTCATGAGGGGATGTTAGTGATAAATGGGAAGAGGGAAGGAAGGGAGGTTAGAGATAATCATTTGTTTTGCTTCCCTCATTTTGACCATCAAAGTCAAATTTTTGAACTGAATATCACTTCTGCAACCCCATCTACCTACCCAACTACTTTGTCTAGCATTTTTTCTTCTTGGGGGGTGCAATTGGACTTGCAGACCCTTTGTGTGCCTTTTCTTTTCCCTGGCTTTTCCCTTTGATTTTCTATCAAATTCTACCCTTATTTCTTCCAGGGTGCCAGATTAAACTGTTGGGAACCTTTCTTCTCTACGTGTACTACTTGTCTGCCAAGATTAAACAGTTTGGACAGACTTCTTTCTCTATTCTACAGCAGGAAATTTAAACATGATATGATCCAGATTAGGCTGTTGGACCATCCATCAAAATTGAGTCTCTATCAAGGTGTAGACACACCTTGTCTCTTTATAGAAATATGGGATCTTTGCATCATCAAAGCAGAGCATATTTGGACCTTTTGATAGCCAATCATGAAATATGAAACCTATTGATATAGGTAACAAACACCATCAAAAGGTTTCTTTATAGAAGATGTCCTCCTCGGGGATAATACTACCATAAAGAAGTTTTGTCCTCCTATAGACCATGTCCATGTTGCTACAAAACGTAAAAATGTCATTACATTTTTTTTATGTGTTTCAAGACAACCCAATCATATTTTCATCAACTAACCTTTTCTACTAGAGAAAACAATCCTTACTCTACAATAGAAAGATACCAAATATTTCTAAATGTCTTTGGAAAAACATGCACTACAAAATTGAAGAAAAAATATGAGAGATATTAACTTATTTACGAAGAGAGAAATTAATAAACACAACAACAATAATGAAACATACCCAATGGAATATTTTTCCATAGGATAAACCACAACTCTTGGGAAACCCACCATAATGAAATTTCATTATCCTTGGCCAAAACCAAGTGCAATAGTTTTCCCTGGGAAAAACCACAACTCCTGGGAAACCCACCATAATGAAATTTCATTATCCTTGGCGAAAACTCTGTCCAACCTGCCGAGGTGAGCCTTCACCACTCACCTCCCTTGCGTGTTTTACAATGAATTTCTCCCAACCATTTAAAGGCCACATTACATGTAATACCATGAGGAGAGATACCATGGGTACACTATACCATGTGGCAAAACCACGACTATTTAACTCAGTCAAACATGACTCTAACCCCAAGTCAATTTATGTAACATTCCCCCCTTAGACTTGACCTTGGGTTCCTTGACTAAATTCATCCAACCTTACCAAGTGAGCCAATCCAACCCTACTCACTAAGGCCCTTACCCTCTCAATTGTTTTACCCAAAATATTTGTTAACTCGATATCCTGTATCACTTAACACTTTTTAATAGTGATTTATCTAGGATTACACATGCATTACCAAGCCTTATAATAATATTCTCATTTACATGCAATGAAATTTGTCTCTATTGTAATAATATTTTTTTTGCATTTCGTTGTTGCTCTCGAGACCTATCTTCTCTCACTTCTCCACACATATCTTCTCTCACTTTTACACAACTTCTCTTGCTTTCTTTGAACATGATGCTTTCCAGTAGAACCGTGGTCACCTTATTTATTCAATTCTCACCACAAGTGAAGGCGACTAATCATATGGCCATTCGACCTGAAACACATCATAGCGAAATAAAAAGCCAATTCATTTTATCCATCCTCTCACCTCCTCTCTACTATTGTCATCATCACCTTCATCGAAATTTTATCCTCCACATAATTGTTATGATGACTTTAATGCAGAGGGATTTATGAATACATGTAAGCATAAAAACAAAGGATTGATGTCATGCCATTTTTTGATATCACAAATGACCACTGCTTTAATTAGACATCTCGAATAGGCTTACTACAGTGGGGAATACATTTAACCAATACATCAGCCTTCAAAACTGCCAAAGAATGATGGGGCTTATGTACAGGCTTGACACACCATCATTTTACTCTGTTTTGAAAACAATCCATGAAGCCTCTCATCTGGCGCCAATCTAAATATATGTTTGGCGGGGTTGCCCTTCTCCACCACCGGCCATGATCTTCCTCTTCCACTTGGCCCTCACCAAATTGAGTGTTTCCTTTCCCTCATGTCTGTTTTGTCGACTCTCGGTGTTTGGCTGGATACACTTCCATTCAGTATGGTAAGCAGTATTCTTCCACAACCTGTGCAATGTGGGCAACATCGCTAAACAAGCAACTTCCATACCAATTCGCCTTGCTGCCCAACTCCTTCACTACGCTGAGAAAACTTTCAATTTAGATCTATAGATTTTTGCCTTCCATCATGGATGGTAGTTATCAGTGGAGTTCTTAAAGTACACCCTTCTTCGATATGTTGTGAAGAATTATTGATCCAGATTCACATTTTTAGATCTGCGCCTGAAAAGGATTGAAATTATGGACGAGCATATCAAGGTTCCAAAGAGAGG
Source organism: Pinus taeda (assembly GCA_000404065.3). Taxonomy (NCBI): domain Eukaryota; kingdom Viridiplantae; phylum Streptophyta; class Pinopsida; order Pinales; family Pinaceae; genus Pinus; species Pinus taeda. The sequence continues at coordinate 43,559 of APFE030538339.1, read as the reverse complement.
CAAAGGTATAGGAGAAGGGGGTCTGATATGGGGATACTCATTCCTTTTGTTTCCGTGGATGAAATGGGCTCCTATCATGTTTATGGCACTAACAGAGAGCTCTCTCCCCACTGCGAGATGGAACTGTGGACATGGATTTGTGCCCTTTACGACACCATCAATGGCCTTTCCTCTTAGATGGCTTCTCGCCTTTCCCTTCCTCAATTTTACCACGATTTTTCCTCCTCCTTCGTCAATTGGTAACTCCAAGATGATGGATCATGAGACAAGGAGATGTGGACTTGTGCTATGAGTGTTGTTGTAGTTAAATTATCAGGGATCGTAAAGGTGGTGGCCATATATCCCAATGGGAATTGACATTGATTGTGGGACTCATTGGCCAGATGCTCCTGAAGTATCTTGTGAATGGAGGTTTCATCGACCTTTTTTTCTTGCAGTCATCTAATATTTATCGGGGATTTTTTCATATTTAGGCTTATGTGAACCATAATGAATTAAGAAAAGTATTTTGGTAGAAATCACATAAAAGAAATTTTTGGCCGATGCATTTCGAACCAACAAGTATGGTTTCTCATCAAGACCAAATAATATTTATTGGGCTTCTCGAGCCGCAAGGTAGCTCGAGTATCATATTTTCACGAGGAACAAAACATGCACAGACAATCAATAATGGGATAGGGAATGGTATGGTAATTCCCCGGGAAGAAACATTTTGCAGCAAATGGGAGGGTTCTTCGGCTATTTGCTACTTTAGAGGCCTAGATATAGTAGATTTCTCTACTCAGAGAAGGAATTTACAGTTTTTTTCACAGACCTCAACAAGAATATTGATCAACTTTTGGATTCAAAATGATTCACTAGTGTGAGATCTCAAATTGGTGATTTATAAAAATTCTCGTATCCCAATGGAACCACAAAACCTGATCTATGTGGGTAGACCCATGGAGGGAAATAGGTGCTTAAAAAACTATGGCATAGAAAAAAAATTCCTCGATCATCATTAACCTGACGTTGCGAGGTGGGCGAAGGAGGGGGAAGGGTTCAACAGGATCTAATATCCCTAAGGGCCCCATATTAGAAAAAGGAAAAAGTAACAGATCTAGGACATTCAAATATTCCATTAAAGGAAAGGCTGAAACATCAGGTAAACCTAGACAAATCCTCAATATTTTCAGGCCCTATATTGTAGAGTAGATGAATAGTATTCAATAAATGATAGTAGATATAAGAGAGATCAATAATATTTCTACAACATATCAATCCCAGGCAATCATTTGCAATTTTAATGGTTTTTGGCCAAAACCTATGGATGTTTTCCAGTGGATCTTTACAAACTGGACCGTAAATTGTGAGATTCACTTATGATGAAAGGGTTTCCGCATAGTAAAATTAGAATCATGAGAGGTGTAAGACGAGGTTTTACATGAGGGTCCTTTGTTCTTGGGAAAAGCAGGATTATTTATGACTTTGTCGTTCCCAGATGTTGATTCTAATACAATGACAATCTCCAAAATACTAGTCTAGGTAAGTTTGCAAAACTTACCCCTTCAATTCTGGCACCCAAAAGTAATGGAAGGAATCTACACCATGCTAGGGAGATATATCAAGATGGATACACAAATAACTAAGGAATAAATTTATACTTTTTCCAGGATATCATTTTACATTATAGTCCTTGGTTATGGGGAATTACTAGATTATTTATCACTTGTTGATGGTGTTGGATTCACCAACATGTCAAAGGGTCTCCCTGGTAAGAAGTCCCAACTAGACCTCAGACAGTTTGGTGTAAGAGTGCCAATAGTGGGTCGTACAGTATCGCCTTAACTGTGGTTAGACGCAGAGGTAAGTAAAATTTCTTTGTTGGTAGCAAGGGTGTGACATGTGTAAGAAAGCCAAGGAATGTGCATGAATGGTTACAAAACATAGAAATTGGAGTCAGTGTGCCCCTTCAAAACTTGTGGAAACATGTAGCTTATAATGGAACACATGACCAAAGATGCATTATGAACTAGAAGGTAGGCAAACCAACAATACAAAGTGATGGTTAAACCAATAACACATCTCAATAATATTGATGCATACATATACAGAGAGATTCTATACATACAAGTGTAAGAAAACATATACATATATTATTAGAGTAACCACGATAACCGAAATACAATAACAACATATGCATATAACGTATTGGCTCTGTTATATTATGAAGTCAGAGTTTTGATCATATAGAACAACCATGACCAACCACTAGTATCGATAACGGAATGTTACAGTCATTGTTTGTTTCCTACCCCTCCAAAGAGATGTATTAGCTTTGCACTATGGAGAAGTGAAGGCTTGCTACAATACTCTTCAATCTTTCTCTAAGATACTCCTATTGGAATCTTCGCTACACAAAATCCTATACATTGAGTTATGAGGTTCTGAAAATAGAAAAGAGTGGGGTGACCCTTAACATTACCCTTTGTGACTATTCACCTACCCTCATGACTCTTCACCTACTATATGATTGTTACATTCAACTATCGATACTTGGATTTCTACTTTACAAGATGTTACATGCCATCTGCACATGTACCCACCTGAGGAAAAATAGGCTTGAGAAAGCCATGCAAGACATCACTAAGACTCAGATAGTTGTGGGAATACCGATGCTTTGTAATCGTTGCAATGATCAATGGTTGCGAACTAATGCTAATCTTGGTCGGTCATGGTGTCTGTGCACTTAATGGTGACATCCTATTGAAAGTGAGCTCTTGACTCCATTGCATCTGGGTACACTAATATGGATCCTCTGTCCACTCATCTGATAACATGCGCATCATCATCTTGAGTGTAGTTGGACCAGCAACATATTGCTGCATAGTGTCTATGTTGATCTCCAAGTGTGTGTTGGTCACCATGCGCATCAAATTGTCGAAATACATGTTCAGCTCTAGTTGGACTTGCTTCTTGCCTTCGCCTCGGTGAGTGTGCCAATGGGTGTGATCGTATGTGTGCGCATAATGACATCCTTTCTCCTGAACACCCTTGCATGCGATTAATGACACTACTCACCCTACTTTCTCTATGCTAGCTGTTGGGCTGGGTCTATTATCTGTATTGGCACAGTTCCATAAGTGTGGATGTTGTGCCTCATGTTATATGTGGTCTTGCTACAACTCCATCTCTCGTTTGTGCAGCTCTTTTTCCTCTTTGAGTTACCACTTCAACACCTGTAACTCCTTCTTTATTTCTCTTTGCCTTTGCATGAACCACTTCTCATGTTGTCACCTCATTCCCTTGGTCTCCAAAGTTGCTTTCATCACAAGTGGATCTGCTTGAACTTGCAAATTTGTTTTGCCTCTACACTGTCAACAACCTTCATCTTGCATTTTTTCAAGTAGGTGTGCTACCTTCTGTTGTTGATGATGGTTCTACTCCCAACGATGCCACTATCATTTCATCTTGATATCCTTGTCTATGGACAACTTTATGTCTTCATGGATAGGAAATTTCATAGACACTTGATCGGTTGCATCCCCAGTTACGCTCTCAACGGTGTCTTTGACTCTGCTCCCGTAGGAACCATTGTACCTATGCTGCTAAGAGGCAAAAGAAAACCTTTGATACTTGGATACATAGCAAAACTCATGGAAAGCAATCTATCAGTTGAAAACCAAAAGAAATTGGAGGACTCATATGCAACATGCGTGTCTGACTGTCTATGAAGATTATGCAATTTTCACTTTCCTCAAGAATCTCTGAGACTAACTACCAAAACTATGCAAGGAATAGTCTAGGCTATTAGGAGGCTGACTAACAACTAGAAATGTGCAATTCATAGTCCAGCCGGGCTTGCTGAGGATTGAAACTGAACAATGCACAATTTTAGTCAGCGATGACATGTAAACCAGCAGACTGCATTACGTAGTTTCTGGGCCTAGCAAGACACTACCTCCCAGAATTTCACAATGCATGCCTAGAGGTTAATGTTGGGCCAGATTTGCACAATTTCTAGAGGGAAGGTAGAGCCTTCAATTCTAGAAATGTGCAATCCTAGTCAGGCAAGACAAGGTCCGGGCCAAGGCAACCCAGACCCACTAATGGGTGACTGAAAGCATGAGAAGTCTGAATTCATGGTGATACTAATTGTAAAAAGGAGTGAATGAGCATGCATGAAAAATGTAAGAGCATGATTCAGAGAACGGTAAAAGATACCTTTGTGTGAAGTGGGTCATCACAACAATGACCTTCGGTGTGAAACAATGTCATGAATGTGACAGCAGTGAAATGCAAAAGAATACTGAAACACGCTTCCACAAGCTAGCATACATCAGAGTGACAGAAATATCTCATTGAATTTAAGCAAATAATTTGTACATAAAGAGAAACAAAAAAAGCAACAGAAACTCAGCATAAGACATGAGAAGCAGACTTACCCTGAAGTGGCTAAGCTGAAAGTGTTGAAGACTCCTAGATGTGATGTGGGACATGAGAGATGGAAGATCAATGTGAGGAATGAGCTCTGGAGTGCCTGGTTTAGAATTTTTGATAAGATCGAGGTTTTGATGCACATGCCACAAATCTAGGAAAAAGAGACAGTTGGTGGGAGGGTTCTAAAATGATATTTGCACGTAACCTCCCGGGTGCTAAAACTAGAACCTCAAACTAGGGTTGCCTTTTACAGGTTGCCATTTGTTATTTTTGGAGAAGCAACTCATGCATGCGAATCATCTTTTCTCAGTCCCAGACGGAACCGGTCAACCTAAAGGCACATGCATTAATCTGTGAGCCTGGGATGATGCTTTGTGTAGTTTGTGGGCTAAGCTAGGTTGGCTATCCATAACGATTGCATAATTTCTAGGGTCAGCGGGCGACTATCTCCTAGAATTGCACAATTTCTGGGCTGAGCTGCAATGCTCGACTAGGTTGCACCATTTTCTAAAGGAGGACTGCCTCACTATTTTGCATAATTTTGTAGCCGAGTAGACTCCCCAACTTATTTGAGCAACTTTAGGAGGGAAGGTTGGTTCCCCTATAGAATTGCACAATTTTCTAGGTGACTGTCTCAGCCAACAAATAATCTAAGTCCAAAATACAATCTTGTGGGAGGGAGACAAACAAGATGACATGCACGGGTTGGTAGGCCACTCAAACTGAGATGAAGCCTATGTACTTGACAGTGTAAGAAATGCTACTGAGGATGGCTAGTAGGACTGCTCGAAAACGAAGCTAAAGAAAAATTTTGGAGGGTGTTTGTAGTCGCTACAACACTTGGAGACACATTAGTAGATCTCCATCTATTTTTATGGACCTTGTTCATGAAAATCAAGTTTAACACCTCCATAGGAATTCTTCAGTTCTCCGATCATCTTGGCTTCCACACTTGCATGATTGTAAGTTGTAGCATCTTCAATGCTCTTGATCTGTCAGCACACATTCCAAGCCAAGACAACACAATTGTTTGATTGGGATGAGAGGTATATTGGTGCGCAAGTCGTATGATAGTCAGAGTTTAAGTTCTCATCTCTAGCGTTGCTCTATTGCCAACAAACCTGGACAGTACCCAGTGGAGTCACATAGGAACGCAAGCATCACTCTATTGCCAGTGAGCCTGGTCAGTACCCCGACATAGTTACTTCTATCACCTCTTTGTATATAAGCCTTTCTCTTATTTTTCATTATTCATTTTCATTTTTTCAAAAAAAGTTTTCATTTTCATAACTGTGCATAGCACTTATTCATTTTAGTGGTGGAAGATGGATCCCAACTTATTGAGAGCAAAGGAGTTTTTTCCTTTAGAGAAGTGGTTTGTATATACCTTAGACATGCTTGTTAACATTTTCCCCCTCACCTTACTCTACTTGACTTAGCTGACAAGGGTTAACCCAGAACAACCAAATAGAGTAGGTGACACTAGTTAGTGTGCAAGCATTGTGTTTTCACTAAGGCTCACTTTGATTGGAACATATATTCCATTGATGTATCATGGATTGAAGAGAACAAGTTCTTCATACAGGGGCAGGATGACAGATAACCAACTATTGATAATTTCACAAGTCCTCTTGTACTTAACCCAGCCTCTTTCAAGAATTGAACATGATTTCACGCGAAAATTAATCTACAAATGCAAAGAAGTAGACAAATGAACAAACAAAGCAAACGTAGAACAAAATGGGTAAGAAAGGCGAGAAAGCAAAGAAGAAGGTAAACAAACAAACATGCAAAGTAACAAGCAAACATGCATGCAAGGAAACAAACCAAAAGCAAACACTACTCCTACTACTAAGCTAACAGTGCGTGGGTTTGCTTATGTAAAGTGATACTTCAAATGCGGCCACCGGTGCATTGGTTGACCCATATTGGTGAAGGTATGGTTTTCGAATAATATAGTTGTACAAACCAGAAAACATGAAAGACATAATAGTGAAGCCAAAGACACTTCGGGTTTAAGTGCGTCCACAGAAAAGAAGTGAGTGAAAGTGCATGACATGCACTCTGTGGACTTGCCATGTTGTTGTGCTATACTACATGTAGATGTTAAGAATACACATTCTCTTGACTGTGACATGCAAGCAAACATGAGAATAGTATACAAACAAATGCATGAGTGATGGGATCATGTAGTTCAAGTGGAGGAACTGAAATTTGAGTGTTATATTGATCTTCAGTGAATAAAGATGAGCGATGAGGAGCCTTGTGTGTTAACAAAAAGTTCCTGATCAAAAGTGAAACCAACCTCGGGACAACGAGGGCCTGACATAACCATCAGCTCGGGCTGAAGTGCCTTGATAGCTTGGGGGGTTTCAACTTCATCGATAGGTAGATCATCGGAGACCAATGGCTTAGATGGATTAACAATGAGTGAACCAACATCGTGATTGAATGAAGAAGCACAGAGATCATGATAGCCACGATAAGAAAATTTGGGATGTTCATCAGCATCCTCACGATTTAATGAATCACACAGAGGGGTAGATGAGAATCAAGAATTTTCACCATCAATGTTTTCGGAAAAGCACATGAAGAATAAAGTGGATGTTAAATGGATGATGTATCCTCTCCATTTTTGGATGATGAACTGACATCCAATGTGTTCTATGAATGATCAATAATGGGCGCATCCATAGACGAAGATACACATGCAAAACCATAGATGGAAGAATCACCAAAGATGTCAGGGAAAAACAGAGGAGGAGCAAACAAAAGGGAAATGTCCTTCGCCGCGGGTTGATGATCAGGATCCCTATCATACTCTTCGTGAATGGCAGCGCATGTTGGCTATGTGACACCAACTCCGTTGATAGCTTGATTCTTGTTCACAATAGGTGTAGAGTCCTGAATGGAAGAACATAAGACAATGCAATCCATAGGATCAAGAGAACATGGAGACGGAGGTTGAGGTAAGACATGCATGTGACAACCCATGGGCTTCACAGCCAAGTATGCGTGAAAATTGAGAGAAGTGATGTTGGGAGGATGTGACATTTGAACAGATGTGTGGGCATGTTCTGCCACATCATTCTGTGGTGGTGGAGATGCTCGATGAGGGGACGATGGACAATCACTTGCGATAATGACCGTGTCCATCTGTGATTGTGCAGCTCCATGACCGAATTATGCTGAGTGGGGTTTGAGCTTGAACTTATTCATGGGATTAACAGATTTGGTAAGGCAATATTCAAATCTTTCCATGAGATACTATAATTTCAGATGACTTTTTGGAGCTTGAAAATATAATACATGGAAGTTCTCCTAAAAATCCTGAGGCAATTCTTTAGGAGTCTTCCATTCTTTTAACAATTTTTGGTCAAGCATTTCTGGATCAAAATGATGGAATGTATATTCAATGAGATCACAGAAATCATCAAGTTAGTGCATGTTGTCCGGCGATAGACTACCGTACCATCATTGTGGGCATTCACGTAGTGTGTGTGAAAGTAGCATGCTAGCCTCTTCTGCATAGAACTTGTCTACATCCTCAAGGAATGCATATACGTCTTCTAAGTACTTAGGCCATTCTACTTCACCTTCAACATCATATGTGAATTCGTACAAGAGATCAAAACACTCCCTCCTGATGTTGAGAGGTTCAACATGTGAAAAACATTTCAAAGGGATGAGCTTGACAGTATCGATGATAGATGTGTGAAGATTAAAAGCAGGATGAGAGGAAAAATCTTGTCATTTGGCTCCCTTTCTGGCACCAAAATGTTTATGTGCTCGACCCACCAACATGTCAGGGGATATACCCACTAAGAAGTCCCAACTAGACCTCAGACCATTTCGTGAAGGAGTCCCAGTAGTGGGTTGTACAGTATCGCCTTGAATTCAGTTGCACACAGAGGTAAGTGATATTTTCTTATTGGTCGCAAGGGTGTGACATGCTTAGCAAACAAAAGAAGGTGCATGAATGGTACTAACACATGGAAAGTGGAGTGAGAAATCGCCTTGGAAACCTATGGAAACACATAGCTTGCAAGGGAACACACAATCAATGATGAATCACGAACTGGAAGGTAGGTGAATAAACAATCCAAAGTGATGGTTAAACCAACAACACATCTCAGTAAGATTCATACATACATATAAAGAAATATTCTATACATACATGCGTAAGGAAATAGATACATATGTCATTCGAGTAACCAATATAACTGAAATACAATAACAACATATGTATGAAACGTGATGGCTTTGTTATATTAAAAAGTGAGAGCTCCAATCATACAATTCAACCATGACCAACCACTAGTCTTGATAACAGAATGTTACAGTCAGTGCCACCCGCTCCTCCAAAAAGATGCACCTGCTGAAAGTGAAATCTTGCCTCCATTTCATCCAGGTACACAGATATGGCTGCTCTGTCCAACTCATCTGATAACATGTAAATCATCATCTTGAGTGTAGCTGGACCAAAAACATACTCATGTATAGTGTCTGTGTTGATATCCAAGTGTGTGTTGGTGACCATGCACATCAAATTGTCGAAATACATGTTCATCTCAAGTCGGTCTTGCTTCTTGTCTTCGCCTTGGTGAGTGCACCAATGGGTGGGATCGCATGCATGGGCATAATGACATCCATGCTCCTCAACACGATGCTTACATGTGATTGATGTTGTTCACCTTGTCTGCTCCATGCTAGTTATTGAGCTGGGTTCATAACCTGTATAGGCACAGTTTCATCACTCTATGGATGTTGCGCCCCTTGTTGTACCTATTCCTACTATAACTCCATATCTCATATTTTCAACTCCTGTTCTTTGTTGACTTTCTACTTCAACACTTGCAACTCCTTCTTTGTTTCTCTCTTTACCTTCACGCAATCCTCTTGTAACGTTGTTGCCTCATAGCCTTAGTCTCCAAAGCCACTTTCATCACAATTGGATATGCTTTAACTTGCAACTTTGCTCCATCTCTGCGCTGTCAACAACCTTCCTCTTGCATTTTTCACATGCACGTCTGCTACCTACTATTGCTACCAATGGTGCTGCTACTTTTGATTCCACTACCATTTCATCTTGATATCCTCGTATATGAATAACTTGATTTCTTCATTTAAAGGAATGTCAATAAAAATTTGATTGATTGCATCCCTAGTTTTGCTCTCAATGGTTATTTGACTCTGCTCTCCTAGAAACCATTGTACCTATGTTGCTAACAAGTAGACAAACACTTGTGATACGTAGAGACACAGAAACTCATGGTAAGCAATCTGTTAGTAGAAAACTAAACAATTTGGAGGACTGACATGCAACATGCCTGTGTGACTGTCTATGAAGATTGTGCAATTTTCACCTGTAGGCTAGGAGACTAACACCAAAAAATGCACAAGGCATAGTCTAGGCTGTCAAGAGGTTGGTGACTCTGGAACTGCGTAATGCAATGTCCATCTTGCCCTGCTGAGGACTGAAACTACGCAATGTGAAATTTTAGTCGGAAGTGACATGCAAACCAACAAATTTCATTGCACAGTTTCTGGGGCCAGCAAGGTACTTCCTCCCAGAATTACACAATGCAAGCCTATAGGTTAGTGTGGCACCATAATTACACAATTTCTGGAGGGAAGGTAGAGCCTTCACCTCCAAAAATGTGCAATGCTAGCAAGGAAGGGAAAGGTCAGGGCCAAGGCAACCCAGATGCACCGACGAGCGACTGAAAACATGATAAGTATGAATGCATGGTGATACTGAGTGTAAACAAGAGTGAATGATCATGCATGCAAACAATAAATGCATGATTCAGAGAATAGGAAAACATACACGTGTGTGAAGCGAGTCGCTACAATGGTGACCATTAGTTTAAAATAATGTCATGCATGCGACAATAGTGAGATGCAAAAGAAAACTAAAACGGTGCTTCTACAAGCTAACATACATAAAACAACAGAAAATTCTCATTGAAATAAAGCGGAAAACATTTACATAGAGAAAAACACAAAAAGTGACAGAAACTTAGCACAAGATATGAGAAGAAGACTTACCCTGAAATAACTAAGATGAAAGTGCCGAAGACACTTGGATGTTATGTGGGATGTGAGAGCTGCAAGATCGATGTGAGGAATGAGCTTTGCAGTGTCTGGTTCATATTTTTTGATAAGATCCAGGTTATGATGCACATGCCACAAATATAGGAGAAAGTGACACTTGGCGAGAGGTTTCTAAAATGATCTTTGCATGTAACCTCTAATGCTAAAAATAGAACCTAAAACTAGGGATGGCTTTTGTAGGCTTCCTTTTTCTATTCCGAGAGAAGCAGCTTATGCATTCAAATCATCTTTGCTTAGTCCTAGAGAGAACAATTCAACTTGACAGCACATGCATCAGTCTGCGAGCATGAGGTGAAACATTACTCAATTTCTGGGTTGAGCTGGGCTGGTTGTCCCTCAGGGATTGTGCTATTTCTGGGGTCAGCGGGTGACTATCCCAGAATTGTACAATTTCTAGGTCGAGCTCAGTTTTGAACTAGATTCGATAGTTTTCTAAAGGAAGACTTCCTGAATGTTTAGTGCACTTCTGGAGCCTAGCAAGCTTCCCATCTAATTTGCATAATTTCTAGACGGAAGGTTGGTTTCCCTCCAAAATTGTGCAATTTTTTAGGGGAGTGTCTCAACGAGGAAATAGTCTAAGTTTGAAATATCAGCCTATGGGAGAGAGAGAAACCAACTGACATGCATAGGCCAAGAGGCCACTGAAACTAAATTGAAGCCTATGTACTTGATAGTGCAAGACATTCTCCTAACGATGACTGGTATGGAGGCTCGAAAAAGAAGTAAAGGAAAAAAATTGGAGGGTGGTTGTAGCCGCTGCAACATCACCCCATGTTTCCTAGATTTTGACGCTAATACAATGACGGTCTCCAAAATACGGGTCTGTGTAAGATTGCATAACTTACCCCTTCACTTCTGACACCCATAAGAACTGGAAGGAATAGGCAACATGCTAGGGGGATATATGATGATGGATACAAAAAGAAATGAAGAAGAAATTTATACTTTTTCTAGGATATGTGTTGAGGTAAAACTTAGTAAAGGACTACCCAACTGTATCCTTTTGACACACAAAAACTAGAGCTAGATCTAATTCTTAGATTATGGGAACACTACATTTAGATGTTGTCTCTATCTTGAAAGTCGACATCTACGAACCACATGTCCTTTGGCAAAGAAATATCCAAGGAGGAAAAAGAAACCTGTTGAGGTTACAATGGCATGAAATTTCCAAACACTACAACCTAATGAAGAAGAGGAGGAGGAGGAGGACCTGAGACCCCCATCACTAAGGAAATCCCAAATCCACAGACATCTTCAGTGAATGAAGAATTGAGTTAACACGGAACAGGTGGATTAGCTTCATGAAATCTAAGAGCAGAAGGTCGCTAAGGCCAAGAAAGGTCAAAAGAGAAGGATCTGGTAGGATTCAAATGTCCTTATACATTTATGATTTCAGACTTAGATTAGGAACATCTAAGGCTTATAGAATAGAACCAACTAATTATTATGACAACCACTTCTTTTCAAGCAGGATGGTGAAAAGAAGAAAGGGAGAAAGGGAGAAAAGGGTGACTAAGACTTTTTTCCTATGATTTTTTTGGCTCTCATTTTATGGGAACCAACTTTTTGAGTGGTGTAGCTTCGGAATGCACTACTTGCATCTACTTTTGTAACTTTTTATAATTAATAGAATGTTACGATTTTTCCATTGAAAAAATAAACATCAATACCAATAATTATACCAACAACAACACTAACACTAACATTAATATTAGAAGTACTATTGAGATGAATGGTGATACTAAGACATTAATATAATAATATTCATATTAACATCAAGATTAATGTTAACATTAATATACATATAACATTGACACATAAATATGGATATCAATATTAATATCAATATTAATATCAATATTAATATCAATGTTAATATTAATATTAATATTGATATTGATTTTAGTATTGATACTAATATTCACATTAGTATTAATATTAATACTAAGATTAATATTGCTATTAACATTAGTATTAATCTTGATATTAATGTACTACCAAAAAAATATTTATATTATTATTGTCATGTTATTGTTTTTTCAAATTTCTATATTGTTTGTTGTTTTTCAAATTATTAATTTGTTTATTATTTGTCACATTAGAACATTGTTTATTTGTTGTCACATTGTGATGTGAATTTTTTAACATGGTTGCTTATGATCAACTCTAGTTGACTATGGGTGGAAATTTCTAAGCACGATTTTCGATGCTTAACTATAAATGAATATGGTTGAACACGTTCAGTATTATTAACCATGGTAACCATGGGAGACCATGGTGACCATGGAAGAGTGTGGCGGCCATGGTTGACCATAGTTGGGCTAATTTGACCATGGTTGAATAAGGTGGCACTATTGAAAAATATTATAAATGTATTATTATTATTATTATTATCATAACTATTAAAAAAATTATTGATCATGGTTGACAATTGTTGACTATAGTTCATAATAGTTGACTATAATTGAATACAATAGACTAATATTGAATATGAGTATTTTGGGTATGATGTTTATGATTAGCTATAAAGATGTGGAATATAATACTTGTAAATAATAAGTGAATTTATAGTTAACCAAGTCAAACATAATTAACATATAAATTAATAACTTAATATATAACTTGGTATCATAATATGTAAATTAATATACTAGTATTATAAGGTTATCAATGTTTAAAGCACTACTCATCTCAATGGAAGGTCTCTAGGTTTAATCATTTGATAGATCTAATAATGTTATTAATAACCTCATTGATAAAATCAGATATAATGAAATCTGGAAACATTATTAATAATTTCATTAATAAAAATTAAATGTAATTATGTTGAATATGGTTGTTCACATTAAAAATTACACGATGTGATATTGAACCTTTAGCCCAATGCTGATTTTAAATATTTGCAAATATCTTTCTAATTATAGATAATAATAAAAAAAATTAAATGCTCAAGTTTTAATCCATGTTCTCTATTGGTTATATCCTTCTCGTAACAAATAACCCAATCGATACGTTCATGAAAGTCAATTTTCTTCATCATCCATTGTGTTAATTATCTCCCCATGGGATCTTATTAGAAAGGAGTCAATTATTATGCTATTTTGTTGACAATCTTCACCTCCACGGGTGGAGGTTTAATACCAAACCTTAATCTCCCGTGATAAAGATTTAATATTCAACCTTGCTAGCACTCTTCACATCCAACACTGATTTTAGAATTTAATAAATTTATATAATATTATTAATAAATATATTATATATTTTTTTATAATATTATAATAATGTTTAATGATTTTATAATTGAATTTGTAATTTTTTCGAAAAACATTATTTTACTTTTACTCCCTAAAATGAAATTGAACTTTTTATTTTACATATAACCATTTATTTAAGATTTAATGTCGATATTCATTTTTTCAAAATTATATAGGAGTCATCTACCGAAGTCGAGGAATCGCCTAGATGACCAAAAGTAGTTGAAATGTGGGCAAAAAAAATTTTAAAAATCTTGTAGAGGGAGCGCTTGAATTTTGTTTTTGATGGTGGAAATGGATTCATCACTACCAAAAATGTCTAAGACACCAAAAATTTTGAAGTTTAACAACTATAACTTAGATTTACAAAAATCCTTGGCGGATTTTTTCTAAATATGACCAAAATTTCCACAACTTTCCACGCAATTCCTTGAGTTAGTGAAACTAAAACAATTATATATAATTCCTAGTAAAAGATATTTTAGAATTAATACCAAAATAAAAGTACAATGGAAAAGTAAACGAACTATTTAAATTAAATATAATCAAATAGCACATTTATTCACAATGAAAATCCATCATATACTTGTGATATTAAACCATTGCTAACCATCTTCACCTCTATCACTGATTTTAAATATTTACTCTACAACTTTGTAATGATGGATACTTTTTTCAAATGCCTAAATTTGAATTCATGTGCTCTTGTTGGTTAATATACGTGTAACAAATAACCCAATAGATATGTTGATAAAAGACAATTTTCTCGTTAATTATATCTTCAATGGATCTAACGAGAAAGGGGTTAATTATTGTATTATTTTGTGACAAGCCTATAATTGTAGTAACTATTTAAATAAGGGAATCTTAAAATACCTAGTAGAAAAAGTCTTCATATTTAAGGAGAGAATCTCATAATATCTTCAGTATCACTCTTCTATAATTTTGTACAACTTAGTTAGCACTTAATTTTTTTTCCTAATTTGTGGCAACTTCACTTCCTCTCAGTATAAATTAGTTTTCCTTTAAAGGAAAACCATGATCGAATCTAGCAGAACCCATTCCATGAACACCATGATGGTTTTTGACATATAATGAAATAGGAAGCTTTCCTGAGATTTGTTTGTCAACATAATTTCTAGCCCTATATTTAATATATGGAATTCTAGTTAACCTCGATATGCCAATTTCATGTGCAACTAAAATAAAAGAAAAAAAAATTATTTTGTAAATAATCAATGATGCATTCATATTCATCTCCATGTGCATCAAAACACTCTTCTCAAACCCTATGTTATTATGTAATAGTGGGGGGACAAGTTGAACCAGATAGTCACTAATGCATCAAGCTTCAAGGGTATTCTCATCGTGTTTTCATAATGGTAGATACCCGAAGCAAGGGAGAAATGACCAATTAAGTGATCCTAGCATGCAATCATTCGAAAAATATTGTAGTCTAATGGTAGTCCAGGTGCATGTAATCGTGGGGGAATTATCTAACAATAATAGAGAGCAATTAGTAGGATGAAGATAACAATAACAAATAGATAGTGAATTGAAATGATAAATGGTAGATGAAAGTAAATGTTGTGTTAAATGATGTGGTGAGAGGACGTGAAAACATACATATTTAGTGGAAGTAAAAGCATGGTTAAAAAAGAATTAACGGGGGCATTAATCATGCTGAAGAAGCCAAACATATATTAGGTAGAGTAAATGGGGAAGACAAGCGGTGAAAGCCAATAATTCACCAATTTAATTCAAAAGAAAAAGAAGGAAAATGAACAAGATGACTGTGTGGGATAAATATCAACTATATATTCTTGTATACTACAAAGAACATTTGTTACATGTTCAATTACAAGCATATATGTAATTATTTTTTATAATTTAATTATCAACCTGGAAGCTCTATTCGAGAACAGAAAATGGCTATCGACATAATAAACATTAGATAAAATAAACCATACTAAACCAAAGTCAACCTTTGTCAACCATAGTGATACATGCAACTATGGTCAGCCAATTTCATCCATAATTGACCTTCTTTAATGATAATGGACTTTTGTTAGCCATAGTAATATGGAAAAACATGGTTAATCTAATCATGGCCATTGTAGTATGGTTAATCTAAGTTACCATTTTTTATATTCATATACAATAAATACAACCTTTATAAATGTCACAATGCAACATAACTAATGAGTAACATGGCATTACCTTGTAATCTAACCAATATGAATATCACAATTCATCATCACTATTCAAGAACATCTCATAATACATAACACTTAGGGAATGTTGCAAGGTGTCATAAGTATTAATGAACATCATAATGAAATGTTACGAAATATAAGAATTTTATTTGACATAATATAGAAAATATAAACATCAGAATGTGAAACAATCATAGGACACATCACAATCCAACATATATCTTGAAAAATACCACAATGTGACATTTGACGATGCTAGACCCACCAACATGTCAGGGGATCTCCTTGATAGGAAGTACCAACTAGACCTCTGACTCTCTAGATTAGGAGTCCCAGGAGTCGGTAGTATGATATCGCCTTGATTGCAGTTGTGCACAGAGGCAAGTAAGACGTACCTACTAGAAGCAAGGGTGTGACCTTGCAGCAAGTCAGGGAAGGTGCAATGAAAGGATCTAACACATGGAAGGGGAGAAGAGTGCATCCCTTAGAAGCGTGTGATAGTACGCATCTTAAATAGTCAACAATCCAAAGTGATGAGTTATACCAACAACACACTTTGATAAGATTCATACAAACACATACAGAATAGTCCATCCATACATGCGTAAATTACAACTACATACATCGTTAGAGTAACCAGAATAGTAAAACTACAATAACAATATATTCATGAAACATGCTTTCTCTATTATATTAAAAGAGTGAAAGATCTAATCATACATGAAACCATGACAACCACTACCCCAATAGTGGAACATTATAGTCATTGTCGCCTACTCCTCCAAAGAGATGTACTCACTCTGCACTATGGAGAAGCCAAGGCTCATTATAATACACTTCAAGCTTTCTCTAAGTTATACCTATTAGAAGCTTGTCTCCCAAAATCCTGTATAATTATTTATGATGTTCTATATATGGCAAAGGGTGAGGTGACCCTTGACATTCCATTTGTGATTGTTCAACTACCCTCATGACTCTTCAACTTACACATGACGATTTACATTCTACTATTCATAATTGGTCTTTAACTTTATTACATGTTTACAATACAATCTTCACATGTACCCATGTGAGACAAAAATGGGATTGAGTAAGCGAAAGAAGACATCACTGAGACGCAGACAATTGTGGGAAGACAAACTCGCCAACATCCTCTTGGTGATCAATGGTGGCAAACTAATGCCAAGCCTGGTAGTCTTCTATTGTGCCTGTGTATTTGGTGGTGGCATCCTTTTGAAAGTGAATCCTTGCCTCCATTACATACGTGTACACTAATTTTTCACCTCTTTCCAACTCATCATATAGCATGTGCATCATGGTCTTGAGTGCAGCCAAACAAATGACATACTAGGGCATAGTGTCTGCACTCATCTACAAATCTCCACTGGTGGCTATATGCATCATCTGCTCAAAGTACATATCTAGCTTCAGTCGTACTTGGTTCTTTGATTTCACCTCGGTGAGTGTGCCAATGGATGGGATATCATGCACGAGAAAAATGACATCCATCCTCCTGAACACTCGTGCATGTGAAGCCTATAAGAAGGTGATGAGCTGTGGGAGTTCCTCATAGTTCCATATCTAACTCCAGATGCATGCCTTCAACTCCACTACCTTTGTCTTCATCAACTTTGGCAAGTACAACTAGGCTCCCTTGTACCTCGTTTTCCATATCTGCATGTGATCGACAGTAGTGTGTATGTCTATCAGGATGCATGCTCTCTTAGAACAACATTGTTGCCAACCCTTAAGATGGACAACTCACTTATGCATGGTGAAGAACTTGAAGTATAGTTCCATATGATTTTCTCGACAGATGATACTTCATCGATTATTTCTTTCTCAAACTCTACTCTGGGAAATGTTGTAGCTTTCTCTTCTCTTTTCTTGGCCACTTGCAGTTACTTAGCCATGTGCTCATTCTCATCTATAAGGAATCTCACATTTGAGCTAGTGGTTCCGACATATGCCTTTATAGCATCGGCCAATGCAGCTAGATGTTTTCCCACATCAAACATGATCAATCATTCTTGAAAATGTGTAGGAGATGTATGGACATCCAGAGTGGGTAATCTGCACGACTGCACAACTCTGAGTTGTGACTCATCAAATGATATGTTCTGCACATTTGATTTTGGATTGTCCTCAAGGATTTAAGTGTCTCCTTGATCACTTAGGACTTTCTCTGGTCCCAGATTGTTATGCTCTTAACCTGCAAATGATACCCAAGTACAGAATATGCGAGGAAAAGATACCGAGAACACAGAATATGCGAAGAAAAGATACCCAGAACACATAATAGCAATGATTTTATTATTCAGAGAATAATGTTCACTTGCCTCTTCAAGGGGGCAACCTCCAATAGAGCAGAGCTCGATTACAAAATAAGAAACGATGCCCCTCGCAGGGATTTTCTATCCTTTATATATGACTCATACATGCAATACCACGGGCCAATACCGTGGTATTACTAATACCATCTATCTAATACTACGACCCATTTGCAACTAACTGTGGTTCCGTTATTAATTGCGCATTAACCACTTACAATTATTAATATGGGCTTTATTGACTCTTGACAATGACGTGGTCCCATTACATAGATAAGGGGGTTAGGGTGGGACCCTAACATGCCCACCCCCTTAAGACTAGCCTTGTCCTCAAGGCTGAAGCTGCAGAAACTGCTGCAGAATAGTGGTTGGCTCCCAAGTTGCATCTTTTGGAGAGGTGTCTTTCCATTTGACTAGGACTTCCTTAATCATGTGGCTGCTTAGTTGCTTGACTCGTGTGTCGAGGACCTGTTCTGGTTGAAGCCAGATGGACCCTTCCTCGTCCAATTCCGGTAGACTAGTCTGAATTCTGCAATTCTTCCCAAACACTTTCTTGAGGCATGAGACATGTAAAACTGGATGGATTTTTGCAGTAGGTGGCAAATCCAACTTGCAGGCCACTTCTCCAATGCGCTGAAGTACTTGATATGGTCCGTAGAATTTGGGAGAGAGTTGATGACACCCCTTGTCTTTGAGTGATTTTTGCTTATATGGTTGGAGCCTAAAAAGACCTGATCCGCTTCTTGAAATTGGCACTCTGAGTGATGTTGGTCTACCTGTTGCTTCATGCGGTTCTGAGCTTGATGAAGATTCTCTCGAAGATGGGCGAGCATGGTTGCGCAGTGTTATAGGAGTTGATCCACTGCTTGGAATTTTGAGCATCCCTTGAGATACGAAGTAGGTGAAGGCAGGAGTTGACCATATACTACTTCATAGGGAGTCATTTTGGTGGTGGCATGATAGTTGGTGTTATACCACCATTCAACCAGAGGTAGCCACTGTACCCAAAGGTGTTGTTTCTCTGAAGTGAAACACCTAAGGTAGGTTTCCAGACATTTGTTGACGGCTTCGGTTTGACCATCTGTTTGTGGATGATAGGAAGTAATGAGTTTTAATTGAGTGCCTTGTATTCTGAAGAGTTCCTGCCAAAAATTGCTCGTGAAGATCAGGTCGCGGTCGGACATAATAGAAGTGGGCATGCCATGCAATTTGAAGATCTGATCCATGAAAGATTGAGCAACCAAAGTTGGTGTAAACGGGTTGGGAAGAGCGCAGAAATGAGCATACTTCGAAAATCGGTCCACAACCACCATGATGACTGACTTGTTCCCTGACTTTGGAAGACCTGTAATGAAATCCATAGAAACCTCCGTCCAAATTGATGCTGGAATGGGAAATGGTTGTAATGTGCCTGGTGTGTTGACGTTTTCTCCTTTGTGGCGTTGATAGACATCGCATTCGGCTACGAAGGTAAGGATGTCCTTTTTCATGCCTGTCCAAAAAAATGATCTTCTGGTGCGAGCATATGTCTTCTGAAAGCCCGAATGTCCTGCAATGGGAGATGAGTGCAATTCTGCCAAAATGTGACTTTTGAGGGTGGATTTTGGTGATATTACGACTCTGTCCTTGTAGCGAAGAATATCATCCTGCCATGAATAGCCCTTGGTGGAATTTGGATCTGCCTGCAATTGAGAAATGAGTTGGGAGAGCCCAGGGTGTGAAAACCATTCCCTGCGAGCTTCTTCAATCCATTCTGGAATGGGGAGGGAAATAGCTAGCAGGGTACCTTCCTCCTCAAACTGGCGAGATAATGTATTTGCTACGCTATTGTCTTTCCCTTTCTTGTAAATGATCTCATAATCATATCCCAGTATTTTGGCTAGCCATTTATTTTGTTGTGGGGAGGATAGGCATTGCTCCAAAAAATATTTAAGACTCTGGTGATCTGTGCAGATTTGGAAACGTCGCCCCAATAGATAAGGTTGCCAGGTGTCGACTCCATGTAAGATGGCCATCATTTCATTCTCGTAGGTAGATTGGCCCTGATTCCTCCCACTGAGTTGTTGGATTGTGAAGGCCAACGGTCGCCCTTCCTACATTAAGACCGCCCCAATACCTGTATCCGAAGCATCACATTCAATGACGAAAGATTTGGTAAAGTCAGGTAGTGCTAAAACTGGAGTGGAACACATGGCATTTTTTAGAGCTGTAAAGGCCTGTTGTGCTTCCTCAATCCAAAAGAATGAATTTTTCTTTAGGAGTTGGGTGAGGGGCTTCGCTATGCGACCATAGTTGCGGATAAATTTATGATAATATCCTGTGAGACCCAAAAACCCTCGCAAGCTCTTCAAGGTCTTAGGTTGAGGCCATTCTTGCATTGCTTGGATCTTTTTGGGGTCCACCTTGACACCCTCATGCCCCACAATGTGGCCCAAATACTCTACTTTTGCCATGCCAAACGAACACTTAGACATCTTGATAAATAATTTATGCTTGCGGAGCAGTTGCAAGAGTAGATCTACATGCTGAAGATGTGCGGCCCAAGTGCAACTATAGATGAGGATGTCATCGATGAAGACAAGGACAAATTTCCTAAGATATGGTTTGAGAATGTGGTTCATAAGGCTCTCAAAAGTAGGGGGGGCATTACAAAGACCAAATGGCATGACCAGGAATTCATAGTGGCCTTCATGAGTTCTGAAAGCAGTCTTGGGGATGTCGACTTCCTTCATGCGAATTTGGTGGTATCCTGAGCGAAGATCCAGCTTCGTGAAAAATTGAGCCCCATTGAGTTCATCCAGCAAATCATCAACCACCGGGATGGGAAATTTATCTTTTGATTGTCAACTTATTGAGGGCCCTGAAGTCAGGACACATCCGCCACTCCCCATATTTCTTGAGCACCATGACCACTGGAGATGAATAAGGACTGATGCTGGGACAAATGACCCCTGCTTACAAAAGTTCTTTGATGATTTTTTCTATTTCATTCTTTTGGGTGAACGGATATCTGTATGGGCGCACATTTGGGGGTTGGGCCCCTGGAACCAAGGTGATGCTATGATCATGTTCCCCTCGCGAAGGTGGAAGCCCTTGAGGCTTGTCAAAGACCAACAGATGGTTATTTAAAATCTGTTGCATCTCAGGATGAAGTGGTGACGGCTTGGTTTCGACTACCTGGATGGAATTAAATTGAGCTACAACTCCATGATTGCCCTTTTTTAACAATTTTTCCATCCTATGCGACCTGATGATAGAGGGGGCTCCCGCCTAGAGTCCATGGAGGGTATGTGTGTGGTTGTTCTACTTAAAACTCATATACAACTCCTGGAAATCCATTGTGATTGGCCCAAGAGTGCGGAGCCATTCAGCGCCGAGGACAATGTCACAACCCCCCATGTGTATGGAAAACATGTGGGTTTTCAACTGATAATCCCCCATTTGAAGTTTGACATTTTCACAACGGCCTTCACATTTCATTGTGCCTCCATCTGCAATTTGAACTTGGAAGTTAGAAACGACTTGTACAAAGAAATGCACCATTTCTGCGACTTTTTGGTGGATGAAATTATGTGTACTTCCACTATCAATCAAGACAACTACTGGGCGATGTTTAATAAACCCTTTGATTTTGAGCGTTTGAGGGGAAGAAATCCCTGCCAAGGCATGTAACGAAATAACTGGTTCGTCAGAGACATTGTCCTGTTGGTTTTCGTCCTCTAGCGGCTCATGTTCCTCGAGTGGTGGATCTTCCTTTATTGAGCTGTAGTTAGTGGCATCTATTTGAAAGAATTTGGGCTCCTTACATTTATGACCTGGGGAGTATTTTTCATCACAGTAGTAACATAGTCCTTGCTTCCTTCTTTCGGCCATTTCTGCAGGGGACACCTTTTGGACCTTAAGTGTTTGAGTCGTGTTCTGTGCCTGTGGGAGACGACCTTTAGCGGGGAAGTTTGGGCGACTGTATTGGGCTGCTAATGCATGTTCCACCTTACGAGCTACCTGGCAAGCCTTCGTCCACGTGGGAGGGTGGTGAAGTAAAGCTTGAGCTCTGATGGCTTCTTTAAGACCGCTGATAAAACATTCTGTGTAGAACTCATCTGTGAGACCCTTAGTGCGGAAAGCTAAGCTTTCAAAAGCATTAATATATTCCTCTACTGTAACAGTCTGTCGAAGCTTAGTAAGACGACCAAAAAAATAGGATTCCTGGTCAAAGCGGTCTTGAAGAGCTTTTGTAAATTGGTTCCAAGTCAAAAAAGATCCACTGCGACATTGATGCCATTCCCACCATTGCCACCTTTCACCATCCAAGTACATGCTCCCCAACATAAGCTGAGTCGAATTATGTAAGATGCGATTTAATTTGAAATACTACTCCATTTGTGCTATCCATGTCGATGGGTGAGAACCATCAAATTTATGCATATCTCTCTTGGGAGGTCGCTGACTGGGTGGTGGTTGGGTGTGCCAGTCGTGAGGAGAGTGGCTAGACTCACCTTCATGGTATCCATTGCCATTAGACTCCTCCTCGTGGTCTTGCTCGTTGTCCTTCGGGATTATTTGCTGGATCTGGATAGATAGGCCAGTAACCAGTTTTTGGAGGTGTTGCATGGATTCTTCAAGTTTGTCCATCCTTTCATTGGCCATCACTTGAGCTCTAGTTGCTACCATACACAAACTGATGAAAAATTGGGACCGCCAAAAAAATTTCACAATTAATTGAATGGTACCAACATGCTTAGCTCGTCGTCCTGATTCTAATGGGATAGATCACCAATAAGCGCCCCGGAAGATCTCAGACTTTTTTTTTTTTTTTTTTTTTTTTTTTTTTTTTTTTCTTCTGAAACTCCTAACGGAGTTTTACTCCTTCCTGATCAATACCGTATTTTCCAAATCCTCAAAATGTCAATGCAGCCAAAAGTCCTGCAATAATTATACCCTGGTATAGGAACCCTTCACAACGAATCTGTTCTGGTGGATCTAAGAGATCTGAATGGCGGATTGGATAACGCTGGACGGTGGAACTGACTGCTTCTGCGGATTTGATGGATCTAATAGATCGGAATGGGTGATTGGGACCGATGTCTGCTACTGCTGCACCCCTTTGCTCAAGCGGATCTGGAAGAGATGATGATTGAAAAGGGAACTAGGGTCTTGAGGAGTGTCAGGTGCTACAGATCGCAATATACATAAGGGCCTGGAAGTAGTACTCGACCCAATGTTTCAGGGCTCTAACTAAGGAGGGTCGACCGTACCCTTAGCCATACCACACGACTACCCTGTCGTACGGGCAAGTAATCTCTCTGAGTGTTGTTGTCGGTGTACTGTAGCCGCAAGACGACCGACGGTTTATCTATGGCGAGGTTTTAAGGGAGCCTAGGGGGCTTCCGATATACCCAGAGGGTACGTGGAAGAAAGTTCGTGCGCGGTTCTGTCTAATGCGCTACTACTCGAAGGGGTACCCACAGGGGTTAGAAGGGAGTCCAACAGATGTGACCACCTCTTGTATTTCCTGCGTGCATGCCTCCCCAAATCCGCAGATTTATGTGCTCAACGAGAGATCCCGTGGTTTAAAGACGGTGGAACACGTCTCGAGCCAAAAAAAAATTGCTACGAAATGGAGATCCCAACGGCCCTTGAAAGTTCTCTGATACCACTTCTTATGCTCTTAACCTGCAAATGATACCCAAATACAGAATATGCGAAGCAAAGATACCCAGAACACTGAATATCCGAAGAAAAGAAACCCAGAATACAGAATAGCAATGATTTTATTATTCAGAGAGTAATGTTCACTTGCCTCTTCGAGGGGGCAACCTCCAATAGAGCAGAGCTCGATTACAAAATAAGACATGATGCCCCTCGCAGGGAGTTTCTATCCTTTATATATGACTCATACATGCAATACCACGGGCCAATACCACGGTATTACTAATACCATCTATCTAATACTACGACCCATTTGCAACTAATTGTGGTTTCGTTATTAATTGCGGATTAACCACTTACAATTATTAATATGGGCTTTATTGACTCTTGACTATGATGTGGTCCCATTACATAGATAATGGGGTTAGGGTGGGACCCTAACACAGATATAGTGAAGCTGGTGGAGTGATCTTTGGGTCTTTGGGCATGAGTTCTTTATCCTGATCTTGCTCTAGCTAAACCCCATGTAGTTCCATCTACTCCAACATCTATTCAATCTCCTTAGCAAAGTCCTTCTCCTATGACTGCTCATCCTATTTTCTATATGCCGACTATTTTGATGAATCAGTAACCTATGCGCAGTTTCATCAATGTGTGTGTGTTTCACCTCCTACTATTCCTATTCCTATCGTGCTTCCTTCTCTCTTCTACACATCTCTTCTTCCTCCCTGAATTGTTTCTTCACATCCTACAACTTCTTCTCTGCCTGCTCTAGTTTTGGCTTCTCCCTCTATCTTTTTTCAATCCTTCTATTGTGCTATCTCTTCCTTGCCTCAATCTCCAAAGCTATTTTCAATACACATGGATCTTCCTTGTACTTGGAGCTTTGGTCCACGTCTATTTTTTCGAAAACCTTCCTCTTTCCTTTTTCATGCACAAGTCTTCTACCCTATGTTGTTGCTGATGTTTCTACTCTCTGAGATCCTACTACCTTGTGCCCTAAAAAATATTCTACAACCACTCTAACTGGTTCATTGAGCCTTGAGGGGTTATAATAGTATCTCCATGGGTCTTCCTCAAGCCAATGACATGCCCCATGGATCCAAGTATGATACACTCTTGCACAATGGTGCTCCACTAAGTGATGCGGGTCATATGGATTGACACTTTTGGTTTCAAAGGTGAACCTCTTTAATTCCTCTGTCTCGACCTTAGCATGCTTGTGACTCTAGATATCATACAACCCGATCTGTAAAGGAAGTGTGACCAAGGTGCCTTATTGTTCCTATGTAGTCTCGGTAACGACCCTATCGAGATGTGGTATTCAAGCTCTTGCATGACTTGCTTGTCCATGGAAAATATTGGTAACACGTGCAAATAATTCTCCATCATGTACATTCAAACAAAGGTGCCAAGGATAGAGGCATACCAATCTGCTATGTTAACCAATGCCTCCATCACTGCCTCTGACATGCAAAGTGGATCATGCTCAAATATCATCCTGTACGTCGGGGTGACGAAGTGGTCCAATAGTTGTAGTATAACTCCATGGAAACTACACTTGGAGAACAACCTGTAATAGTTGTGCACATACATTTATGAAGGTGTCCATGCCTAGCTTCCTTCATTCGCCAGCTGATCCAACATAATCACCCATATTTTCTGGAAGTTTTATGTACTCTTTTGGCCATATAAGTGGCATGCAAGGATGACTAATATCTAGTAAGCCTTCCGTAATGATTTTGTCTTGTATACTTGGTTGGGTGTCATCTTGAACTTAGATGGTTCTCTCACTGAGCTCTTAAATATGTCCGTTGAGTTTGCATTGTTTCTGGGATTGGTGAAGGGTGCATCCATTATGTTCACCAGCTGTAGAAAGTTATACATATCCTTAAATTTCTCTACCCTGAAGGTAGCAAGTTTTGTATCCCACATGTCTGCACATGGAAATGTGGGATACCTGCATGCAACCTGGTACAAGCCACATTTGTGGATGTTGGCATAGGCTTTACGATCCTCAAGATTCTCCTCAACGATGCTTCAAAATATGTCATTGATGTCATGTCATTTTATCTTGATCTCCTTGTCTATGAACAACTTAGTGTCTTCATAGATGGACAAGCTCATAGACACTTCCTCGAATAGAACTCCAGTTGTGTTATCAATGGTGTCCTTTGACCCTGCTCTCTTGGAAGCCATTGCACCTATACTACTAAAACATTGATGAAAACTTGTGATACTTGTAGATAGAGCAACACTCATGGCAAGAAAAATTTTAGTTGAAAACCAAAAGCAACTTGAGGAATGACATGTAACACACCTGGGTGTCTGACTGGGAAATTTGCGCAATTTTCTCTGGGAGGCTTGGGGACTAGATATAAGAATGCCATAGAGTATAGTCCTGACTTCCAGTGAGAGGAAGAACTGTTGAAATTGCACAGAGAACATTCCACCTTGGCCTTTTGCGAACTAGAACTCCGCAATGTACAATTTCAGTTATCATGCCTGCAACTCAGGAAAACTACATTGGGAAATTCTTGGGCCAATTGAGGCATTTCCTCTCAGAATTGCATAGAGAACATCCTTGGAGCCTATTTTGAGTCAAGATATGCATAATTTATGGGAGAAATGAAATGAATTCCATCCAGAAATGCGCAATGCAAGCCGGGAAAGGAAAATTCTAGGCCAACGCACCTCAGACTCATTGATGGGTAACCAAAAGTAGTAAGGATTGAATTCACATGCAAATATGAGTGCATGAATGAGTAAATGAGCATGCATTCAATCACTAAGTGTAGTATTCAGTGAGACTGGAAAACAACGGGGTGTGTGAAGTGAGCTGTCGCAACAACAATCGTTAGTGGAGAAATAGTGTCATGCATGCCACAACAAGGAAATGCGATGGAAAACTTGAAACAATGCTTCTACAAGATAACATGCATTAAAATGACAATAAGAATTAGAAAAAAACAATAAAATAGCTCTCATACAAACTAAAATACTAAAAAAGAGAGAAAAGCAACAAAAAACATGAAAAGTAGACTTAGCCTGAAAAAGTTGCAATAAGTGTGTCGAATGTTCCTAGATGCGTTGGGAATGCTAGAGCTCCAAGTGAAGAATGAGATCTAAAGTGTCAAATAAATAGTTTTGACAAGATCAAGGCTTATGACGCACATTCTAGAAATTTAGGAAAAAGTGACACTTGGTGGGAGATTTTTAAAAATGCTTTTGCATGTAAGCCCCAGGTGCTAAAAATAGATCCCTAAAATCTAGGGATGCTTTTTTCTTTTTTATTTTTTATTTTCAAGAAAAATTTTCCCATGCATGCAAGGAAAGATTACATAGGCCTAGGGGGAACTGATCAACTTGTGAGCACATGCAATAGACATGAATCTTTGGGATGACTTCTGTGTAGTTTCTAGGTTGTGTGGCTCTAGCTGCCCCTCAAGCTCTGTGCAATTTCTGGACTCAACCTAAGGTTGCCATCTAGGACTGTGAAAATTCTGAGAGAAAGCCCGACAATGGGATTCTTTGAGAATTATTCAAGGGGAAGGGAGCCTGCATTCACTGTGCAATTTTCTTGGGGAACACCACCTACATGCTCTGTGTAGTTTCGGAAAACAGTTGGCTACCATGATGAACTATGCAATTCTGGAGAGCAAGGCTAGTTTCCCTATACTTTTTCACAATTCTCCAAGTCAACACAAGAACCGATTGGAGACCAAGTCATGGGAAGTCAACTTGTAGGTGAAAGGCAAACCAATTAGCGAGCACAACCTAATAAGCCAAAGAAACTCAACTAATAGAATAATTGCCTAGGCAGTGCAAGACATGCTGCTAAGGATGGTTGGTAGGGAGGCTCCAAAACGAAGCTAAGGAAAAATTTTGGAAGATGATTATAGCTACTACAACATTGGAAACGCACTGGTAGAACTCAATCTCTCTGAATGAATCCTCTTTAATGAAAAGTGAGTCTAACTCCTAGAGTAGTATTGTTCAATTTTTTGATCATCGTGGTTTCCACACTAGCTTGATCGAAAGTTGTAGCACCTGCCCTTCTCTTGATCAGTCAGCACACATTCCAAGTCAATTCAACTTACTTCTTTCAATTGGTGATGAGGGGTTTATTAGTGCACAAGTAATATGGCTGTTAGAGTTTAATTTTCATCTCTGGTGTTACTCTGATGCCAATAGGCCTAGACAACACCTTAGCAGAGTCATGGAGGAACACAAGCATCACTCCACTACCAACAAGCCTAGTCAATACCCCAAAAGGGTTGCTTGCATCACATCTTTGCAGAGGAAGCCTTTCCCTTCTTTCGCCTTAATAATTTTTTCAATTTTTTTCATATTTTCATTTTTCATTTTTCAAAGAACTATGCATAGGCACTTTCACAGGCGGAAGAGGTATCCCAACTTATTAAGAGCAGAAGAGGTTGTTCCTTCAGAGAAGTATGTCATATATATGCCTCTGACATACTTGTTAAGGTTATCCCCCTCACCTTACTCTTCTTGACTGAGCTGATAATGGTTAACCCAGGACAACCAACTAGAGTAGTTGATACTAGTTAGAGCGCAAGTGTTGTGTTTTCACCAAGATTCACTTCTAACATAACATATTTTCCATTGGTGTGTCATTTCAATGAAGACAAAAATTGCTACATGAATAGAGGGGACAAGAAATAACCAAGTTTTGAGAGTTTTACAAGTTATCTTGTACATTACCCTGCCTATCTTTAAGAGTTGTACACGGTTGCATGTGAAAATAACCTATGGACATAAAGTAGGAAACAAAATAATAAAGAAAAGGGTGAAAGAAAATTCATAAGAAAAGAAAATAGGCAAAGCAATCATGAAAGAAAGAAACAACAAACATGCATGCAAGAAACACATGACATAAATAAAACACTACCCCTACTCCTAAGTTAATGATGCATGGACATGCTCGCATGAAGTGATATTTCCAATGCATCCACCATTGCATTGGTTGACCCATGTTGGTGAAGGCATGGTCCGTGGAATGTAAAATCAAGCAAACCAATGAACATGAAAGATATAGCAATGAAGACCAACACACTCTGAGTTTAAACACGTCCACAGAAAAGAAAAGGGTGAAAGTACAAGACAAGAATTCTACAGACTTAACATGGTATTGTGACACACTATCTTCACATGATAAGCATATGCACTCTCTTGATTGTAATAGACAAGAAGACATGAGAAAGAGAGACAAATTACGCCTTACAAGCGTGCTCATTGTGTATGATTCCTCCAATGCATGAGCGTTGGGATCATGTGATTCAAGTGGAGGGAGCAAAATTTGTGTATTGGATTTATCTTCAATGCATACAGATGAGTGATGAGGAGCCTTAGGTGGTTCAGTAGTTTCTTGATTAAAAGTGAGACTAACCTCAGGACATCGAGGACCTAACATAACCATTGGCTTAGGATGAAGTGCCTCAGCAGCCTATGGGGTTTCGACTTCATCGACAGATAGATAATCATCAACAAGTGTCTTTGGAAGATCAAAAATGATTGGATCAACATCGTGGTCGAATACAGGAGTAAAGATATCATGAAATCTATGATCAGAAAAATCAATGACTTCATCAACATCCTCATGATCCGATGAATCATACTGAGGGGTAGATGATAAGAAATATTTTTCACCCTCTACATTTCTAGAAATAGTAGATGAAAAATCAAGTGCGTTATTAGTCAAAGATTTGTCCTCTCCGCTATCAAATGATGGAATAACATTGGATGTGTTTTGAGAATGATCAGAAGTAGATGCATCCTACGATGGATTTTCACAAGGAAAACAAGAGATATTAGAATCACTGCAGATGTCAAGAAAAAGCAGAGGAGGCGTAGATAGAAGGAGGTCATCCTGCAATGTGGGTTCATGCTCAGTTTCCCAGTCATACTCATCGTAAATGAGAGTGTAGGTTGGTTCTGAAACAAAAACTCTGTCAATAGCTCAATCCTAATTCACAATAAGTGTAGAGTTCGAAATGGAAGAACAAAAGATAGTACAATCCAAAGGATCATCAGAACATGGGAACAAAGGTTGAGGTAACAAGTGCATATGACAACCCATGGGATTCCCAACCAAATCTACACATAAATTAAGATTAGTTAAGGTGGAAGGATATGACAGTTGAATAGACATGTGTGCATGCTCTCCCACATCACTCTGTGGGGGTGGCATTGTTTGGGGAGAGGAAGGAAGATAGTGACTTGTGACAATGACAATGTCCACTTGTGATTGCACAACTCCATCACCAAATTATGTTGAGCGGGGTTGGATATTTTTCTTCACTTTGGTACAGAGTGATTTGATACAAACATACTCATATCTTTTAATAAGATATAGGAATTTCATCTAAATTTTTAGAGCTTCAAAAGAGAGTTGACGAAAGTTCCCTAAAAATTTCTCTAGAGATTCATGCATAGCCTTCTGTTATTTTATCATTTTTTTATGAAGTGATTTAGGATCAAATTGGTGAAAAAAATATTCTACTAGATAACTAAACTACTTGAATGAGTGCACGAAGTTATGAGGCAGTATGCTACACCGTAAAAATTGGTAGTCATGAAGTGTTTGTGTGAGGAGCATACAAACCTATGTTTCATTAAAACCTTGCATGTTCTCCATGAGTGTATGGAATTCATCTATGTGCTCAGGTGAGGCCACTTAGCCTTCACCAACATATGTGATTTCCAATGGGTCATCCCAAAACTCCCTCTCGACTTCAAAGATATGTATGTTGGACAAAAAATTTAGAGGGTCAATTGTAACATACTCCATCATATATGTGTGAAGATTCAAAATCGATTGTGAGGACTCACCTTATTGTCTGGCCCTCCTTCTAGAACCAGAAATGTTAACGATGTTGGACTTGCCAACATGTCAGGGGATGTGCCCAGTAAGAAATCCAAACTAGATGTCAGACCATTTAGAGTAGGAGTCCTAGTAGTGGATAGTACGGTATTGCAATTGGTTGTAGTTACACGCAAAGGTAGGTAATATTTCCTTCTTGGAAGCGAAGGTGTGACCTTGCAGAAAGTCAGGGAAGGTGCATGAAAGGCTCTAACACATGAAAGGGGAGAAGAGTGTGCCCCTTAGAAGCCTGTGATAGCATGCAACTTGAAATGGACCACACAAGTTGAAATATATCACGAGATGGAAAGCAGAATAGTGAACAATCCAAAGTAATGAGTTATACCAAGAACACGCTTCGATAAGATTCACACAAACACATATGGAATAGTCCATACATATATGTGTAAATTACAACTACATACATCGTTAGAGTAACTAGAATAGTTTAACTACAATAACAATATATGCATCAAATGTGCTCACTCTTTATATTAAAAGAGTGAAATATCCAATCATACATGCAACCATGAAAACCATTAGCCCCAATAGTGTAATGTTACAGTCACTGCCACATACTCCTCCAAAGAGATGTACTCACTCTGCACTATGCAGAAGCCAAGGCTCATTATAATACACTCCAAGCTTTCTGTAAGTTATACCTATCAGAAGCTTTTCTCCCAAAATCTTGTACTATGAGTTACGAGGTTCTATATATAGAAAAGGGTGGGGTGACCCCTGACATTCCCCTTTGTGACTCTTCAACTTACACATGACTATTTACATTCTATTATTAACAATTTGTCTTTCACTTTACAACATGTTTACAATACAATCTACACATGTACCCATGTGAGACAAAAATGGGCTTGAGTTAGCCATATAAGACATCATTGATGGATAGATGGATATGGTAAGACTAACTTGTCGACATCCTCTTGGTGATCGATGGTGGCGAACTGATGCTAAGATTGTTAGTATATTATGGTGTCCACATACTCCATGGTGACATCCTTCTGAAAGTGAACCCTTGCCTCTATTGCATCTGGGAACACTGATTTGGTAGCTTTGTTCAACACGTCATATGGAATGTGCATCATGGAATTGAGTGCAATTGTCCCAATGACATACTGGTGCATAGTGTCTTTACTCATTTGCAAATCTATGTTTGTGGTTATATGGATCAACTGCTCAAAGTACAAGTCTAGATCTAGTCTATATGTCTAGATGTTTGTGGCTATATGGATCAATGCTTGGTTCTTTTAATTTTCCTTAATGAATGTGCTAATGGATGCAATTGCATGTGTGCACACAATGAAATCCATGCTCCTGAATACTCATGCATATGAAGCCTATAAGCTGGTGATGAGCTATGGAAGTTGCTCATACCTCTAGATCTCAATCCGGATGCGTGCCTCCAACTCCACTATCTTTCACTTTTTCATGTCTAACAAGTACAATGGGGCTCCCTTTTACCTCATTGTCCATATATAAATTTGATCGACAATAGTGTGTATGTCTATCAAGATACGTGCTTTCCTAGCACAACGTTGCTACCAAACATTGAGATGGAAAACTAACTTATGCATGGCGATGAACCTAAAGTAAAACTTCCACATGATTGTCTCAAGAGACGATACTTCATCAAGTATTTCTTTCTTCAACTTTGTTCTGGTGGATGTTGTAGCTTTATCTTCTCTCTACCTGGTCGACTGAAGTTTCTTAGCCATGTGCTCATTCTCAGCTATCAAGAATTTCACACTCGAGCTGGTGGCTTTGGCATATGCCTTTGTAGTATCGGCCAAAGTAGATGGATTTCTATGCACATCAGGCATGATCACTCGTTCTTGAAAATGTATAGGAGATGCATGGACATCCTGAGTGGGAAATCTGTGTGACTACACAACTCTATGTTGTGACTTGCTAAAGGATATGTTGTGCACATCTGCTTTTGGATTTTCCTCAAGGATTTCAACGTCTCCTTGATCACATGGGACCTTCTCTGCTCCTAGATCTAGTAAAGCTGGTGGAGTGACCTCTCGGTCTTTGTGCATGAGGTCTGTATCCTTATCTTGCTCTATATTAACCCTGTCCATGTCTATCTACTCCAACTTCTATTCAATCTCCTAAGGAAAGTCCTTTCACTGTGACTGCTCACCATATTTTCTATCTGACAGTTGTTATGATGAATCAATAACCTGTATTGGTGCATTTGCATCAATTTCTGTGTGTTTTGCATCCTGTTGTACCTGTTTCTACTATGCTTCCTTCTCTCTGTTGTGTAATTCTGATTCTTCCCTTAGTCGTTGCTTCACCACCTGCAACTTCTTCTCTACCTCCTCAAATTTCTTCTTCTTCATCTATCTTCTTGAAATCCTTCTGTTGTGTTTTCACTTCTTTGCCTCAATATCCAATGTTTCTCTTTATACAAGTGGATCTTCCTTGAACTTGCAGCTTTTCCCCACCTTTGTGTTGTCAGCAACCATCCTCTTTCCTTTGTCATGCACAGGTCTATTACCCTCTGCTACTTCTGATGTTTCTACTCTCTGAGATGCTAATTCCTTGTGCACTACTAGTCCTTCTATATCCACTCTCACTGATTCATTCAACCTTGAGGAGTTATAGTAGTATTTACGTGGGTCTTCCTCAAACCAATGACATGCCCGAGGGATCCAAGGACGATACACTCTTGCACATTGGTCCTATACTAAGTGATGTGAGTCATATGGATTGAAACTTCTAGTGCTGAAGGTGAACCTCTTGAATTCCTCAGTCTCAGTCTCATCATGCTTGAGACTCTAGATCTCATACAACCCGATCTACAAAGGAAGAGCAGGATAAGGTGCCTTCTTCTTCCTGTGTAGTCTTCCTGACAACCCCGTCGATATGTGGTATGCAACCTCTTCCATCACTAGCTCGTCTATAGAAAACTTTGGTAACACATGTAGAGCCTTATACATATGGATGAACTCACCAAAGGGAGAGGCATACCAATTTTATATGTTAACCAATGCGTCCATCACTGCCTATGACATGTAAGGCAGATCCTACTCAAAGATCGGCATGTGCATCAGGGTGATGAATTGGTCTGATAACTATATTATAACTCCATGGAAACTCCACCTAGAGAACAACCTGCAATAGATGTGCACAGAGGTATTAGAAGGTGCCCATGCCCAACCCAAGCTAGGGAACTGTTAATGGGAAAATATTGCATCAAGAATTTAAGCAGACATGAATAAATTTGATTATTGACCCATGGGCAGATGTCGAGCTCTTGTTACTTACCCCTTCAACTGGAGAGCCAACATGTTGGACCAATTGAAAGGTCTTCCTTTGTTTTCCAGTTGATCCAACACAATCACCCAAATCTGTAGGAAGGTTTATGTACTCTCTTGGTCGTATAAGCGGCATGCAAAGATGAACAACAATTGATAACCCTTCCACAATGTCTTTGCCTTGTATACTTTATTGCATGTTGTTCAGAACTTAGATGGCTCTCTCACCCAGCTCTTCAAGATGGCTCTCTCACCCAGCTCGTCAAGATGTATCTTGAGTTTTTGTTGCTCCTGGGATTGGTGAAGAGTGCATCCATTGTGTTCACCAATTGCGGAAAGTGATACATATCCTTAAAGTTCTCTTCCTTCAAGGTAGCAAGTTCTTTTACACTAACACTTCTCAACACCATTGTCTCTGTATCATTATTCAAGACAATCTAGTCAATCATGTTTGTGCATGGAAATGGGGGATACCTGCATGCAACCAGTATAATCCAGATTTTTGAATGTTAACATAGATTCTACAGTCCTCCATATTCTCCTCAATGGTGCCTAAAAATATTTCATTCATGTTTTTCCATTTGATCTTGAACTCCTTGTCTATGAAAAACTTAGTGTCTTCATAGATGGGCAAGCTCATAAGCACTTCCTCGACCACATCTCCAGTTGTGCTCTTAATGGTGTTCTTTAACCCTGCTCTCTTGAAAGCCAGTGTACCTATATTGATAATAGGATAATTTAATACTATGATACGTAGAGGCAGATCAATGGTCATGGAAAGAAAAATGTCAATTGAAAACCAAAAGCACCTTAAGGACTGACATGCAACACACCTTGGTGACCGACTCAGAAAGTTGCGCAATTCTTTCTGGGAGGCTAGGAGACTAGCTGCCAAAACTATGAAGAGCACTAACTTGATTGCGAGTGAGTAGAATAATTGTTGAAACTGCATAGAGCACAATCCAACATGGCTTGTTGAGGACTAGAACCACGCAATGCGCAATTTTAGTGAACATGACTACAACCCAGGAAAATTGCACAATGCAATTCCAGGGGCCAATTAAGGTATTGCCTCTAAGAATTTCACAAATCACATCTTGGGAGGCTAGTGTGAGGAAAGCTCTCCATAAATTCTAGGAGCAAGGCAAATCCTTCCATCCCAGAAATTCACAATCTAAGACGAGCAAGACAAGGTCTGGGCCAAGGTAGCTCAGACCCACCGACGGGTGACTGAAAATAGTAAGAACCGAATTCATGTGAAAATATGGGTTCAATCATTATTGAATGACCATGCATACAATCAGTAAGTGTATGATTCAGTAATATGTGTAAACAATGAGGCGTGTGAAGTGAGTTGCTGCAACAACGACCATTAGTGCAGAAATAGTGTCATGCATTCGATAGCAAGCGAATGAAATGGAAAACTTGAAATAATGCTTCTCCAAGCTAAAATTAATTAAAATGATAGAAATAATTCAAGAAAACCAAGAAAACAACACTCGCACAAACCGAAATACAAAAAGAGACAGAAAAACAATAAAAAACATGAAAAGCGGACTTACCCGAAAAAGGTTGCAATAAGTGTGACAAATTTTCCTAGATGCATTGGGAATGCTAGAGCTATATGATCGAAGTGAAGAATGATCTTTAAAGAATCGAATACATAGCTTTGACAAGGTCGAGGCTTACGATGCGCATACCACAAATCTAGGAAAAAGCAACACTTGGCGGGAGGTTTCGAAAATGACTTTTGCATGTAACCGCCAACTGCTAAAAATAGATCCCTAAACTCTAGGGATGCTTTTTACTTTTTAGTTTTTGGACAAAAATTCTCCATGCATGCAAGGAAATATTTACAACCCTAGAGGTAACCAGTCAACTTGTGAGCATATATGACAGACAACAAGCCTTGTGATGACTTCTGCATAGTGTCTGGGTTGAGTGGCTCTCGCTTCCCTTCAAGGTCTATGAAATTTCTGGATTGAAGCCAATTCTTCTAGCCTGAACTGCGCAAAATTCTTAGAACATGCTTGGTGATGGGCAGCTCTATGCAATTCTCAAGGGGAAGACAACATGCATGCTCTGCGCAATTTTGTAGAGAGGCTAGTTGCCATGATGCACTGCATAATTCTAGAGAGAAAGGACGGTTACCCCCTATATTTGTGAGATTCTCCAAGTCCGCACAAGAACCAGTTAAAGATGAAGTCATGGGAAGTCAGCTTGTGGGTGAAAGGCAAACAAGTTAGCCAACACAAGTTGATAAGCCAAAGAAACTCAACTGATAGCATAAGTACATGGGTAGTACAAGACATGCTACTAAGGATGGTTGGTAGAGAGGCTTCGAAACGAAGCTAAGGAAAAATTTTGGAGGATGGGTGTAGTTGGTACAACAGTGACCAAACTCTTCAAAAATGTTGCAATGTCACATAATCCTTAATAAACCTTTTATTATGACAAAAAATAGTAATAAACCATTAATTAACATTATAATACAACAAACCCTAATTGAATGTCATAATGTGATGAACATAACCCAATCTTGGAATGGCACAACCATAACCAATGTCACATTGTTAAGGTCAATCATGGTCAAAGATTTTCATGGTCATGCTCAACCATGATCGATGATTGCGAACTATTTTCAACTATGGTTAAGGCCGGCAATCATCAACCATAGTTAACCATAATAAATGAAGGAATACAATAGGAAATCGATAATATGTTAATATCAAGTAAGGTAAACTATAATAAATAAAATATATACATAAGTTGATCATAATAAACCAATGTCCTTAGACATTGTAAATAAAACATAAAATCAAAATTGAACCATAAGTTAGTCACAATTAAACATAGTGAATAAAAGTCAACCAAGGTCAGTCAAATATAACCAACAAGGTTAATTATTGTCTATCATGTTTAGACATAAATAACCATGGTTAAAATTAGAAAACCATTGTAAACCAAAACTAACCATAATAAAATGTGGTCAACCACATCATACTTTGTCAACCAAAATCAACATGGTTATCCATAGTCATCATGTTCTTTCATGACCAACCATAGTAAATCATAGTCAAAGGTTGTCAGCCACCCTAAACCATGGAAAATAATAATTTAACATTCTCATGCAAGTCAGGCATGGTAAATCAATTTCAATCTTACTAGGGCATGTTTTACTAAAGTTAATAATTAATAAACATTGTTACACATAATCAAACATGACTAACAAAAGTTAGCAATCTTCAAACATAAATAAACATGATCTATTATAGTAAACCATGACAAACTTTAGTCTAATATAGTCATCCATGATCATATATATCTTAGATATTTGATTCTTAGTTATTTTGATATGGCCAACAAAGGTCAATGTGATTAATTTGTGGTGTAAAATGGTTAACCATGATTAACTATGGTTATCCATGGTCAACAGTAGCCAAATATCCTCACCATGGAAATCCATGTTCAACACTACCATAATTAGATGAACTAAAATCAAATTTTTAATATGTTAAACAAAAAATTGACATCATAATGTGACAAACAAAAAATTGGTATCACGATGTGACAAGCAAAATTCAATGCCAAAATGTGATGAAAAAAGGCATTGGAATTTCATATCGCAGTTGGAGGAGTAAAAAAAATGTTGCAATGTGAGGAACAGATATCAATGTCGCAACACAACAAACAAAATAATTATCAACCATTCTCAACTATAGTCAACCATAGTTAGCATGGTTTACCATGGTTAGTTATGGTTTACCATTCTTAAACATGTTCATTAATGGTCAACCATAGTCAACCATAAACAACATGGTCAACCACGATGAATATGGCCAACCCATGCTTATCCATGGTCAACATCATAAACTAATCAACCAAGGTCAAAAATTTTCAGACCATGGTCAACAATGATCTACATGGTCTACCATGGATAACATGGACCTTAGTTAACATAATCATCACTTTTTGTCTATAGTTAAATGTTGAAATCAATGTTCAACCTGGTTCACCCATAGTGAACCATAGTTGACCATAATAAACCATAGTAAAATATGGTAACCATGGTCATACATAATCAAGAAGTTAAACCATATTTAATCGTATGTATCCATGCTCAAACTAGCTCAACAATGGTTAACTATGGTCATCCATGCTCATTCATAGTCAAACATACACAATGTGATGAAAAAATAACATTATAGTTCGAGAAACAAAAGACATTGCAGCGTGCTGAATAAAAATTGTTGCTACAATATAATGATGAAAAATGACATTAAAATTTAGATAACAGAAGAAATCTTTGCATTATTTACAAACAAATATTAACACCACAATGCAACAAATAGAATCATTGTTTGAGACTATCTTTTTTATTAATCACATAGAATAATTTTATGGTCGATGTTTCAAACCTACTAATGAGGTTCATCTTCAGGAACAAGGTGAAAAAAAATAGATCAATCAATGGGATTAAATAGCGACAAGATGCATCAAGTTTGAGATTATTTTTTTTCCCTTCAGAAAAATCTGGGAAGGTCAACCCTGGAGGGAGTTTTTTGAAGTCTATCGGCCAAACTAGTAGGGCCTAACCCCAAGGGCATCAAGGAGAATTGACCCTGTGACTTCCCGATCGATGAGGTACTTAACAACGGGTACTCGACCAGTTGAGCTATCCCTTGGGGATTTCAATAGGTTCTAGAACTAGTTGTTATGACTATAATATTTTTTAATAAAAACTGACCATATATACTAGATTTTAGTTAAAAAAATTGTGACTAATAAAGTCAAAGGTAAGAATTTATTAGATAATAAACATAAATTCTTACCTTTGAATTTATTAGTTAAATTTATTAACTAGAAACTAACCGTTATGGTCAATTTTTATTAAATAATATTATAGTCCTAATGGCTAATTCTAGAACTTGATGCATCTTATCACTATTTAATCCCATTGATTGATCTGTTTTTTTCACCTTGGTCTTGAAGATGAATCTCATTAGTAGCTTCGAAACATTGACCAGAAAATTATTCTATGTGATTAATCTAAAAGATAGTCTCAAACAATCATTATGGATCATAGGAAATTATGATAAAAAATAAAATCATTATCAACCATGGTCAACCTTAATTAACATGGTCAAACATGTCCATTAATGGTCAAACATAGCCATTCATGAAAGGCATGGTCAATCATGGTGAATATGGTTGACCATTGCATATCTAGATGAACTTGACAACATAATCAACTGAGGTAAAACATTATCAATCCATGGTCAACAATAGTTTACATGGCTGACCATGGAAAACTTGGTGAACCTTAAACAACATGATCATGAATTTTCATTCATAGTTGAATTTTGACAACCATGTCCACCCATATTCAACCATAGTTGACCATAATCAACCATGGTGAAACAAGCTCAACCATGATAAAACATAGTGACCATTGTTGTACATGATCAACGAGTTCAGCCATATTCAATGATATCCATGAATGTTCAAACTATATCAACAATCGTCGTCCATTCCATCCATGCTCAACCATAGTGAACCATGCTCACTGGTGAGCCTCAGTATTGTGGCAATAACGCTACAACTCCTGGGGCTTCGTGTCTCTTAATTTTATCAACCCGGTAGTTCGTACAAACTTGGAAGCGGCGGTGCTATATGCACAAGTACTAGCTCTTGTCGCAGCTGTCACTTGGTCAGCTGGCACAAGTTCGCTAGGGCTCAAGCCAACTTCTATAGGCTCACAGAAGAGGCTTTATCAATGATGGACGAAAGCTAGCTCAAAGGAGA
>APFE030538335.1:0-34542 GCA_000404065.3 Pinus taeda | reverse complement strand
ATGTCCAAAGAGTGAAAGTGAACGTATGGTTGCACAAATGCTAGAGGATAGTATAATTCAACCTAGTCAAAGTTCTTTCTCTACTCCAGTAGTATTGGTTCACAAGAATGATGGATCATGGCACATTTGTCCAGATTATAGGCAGCTGAACAAGCTCACTATTAAAGATAAATTTCCAATTCTCGTCATTGATGAATTATTGGAACAATTGCATGGATCAATTTACTTCACCAAGTTGGATCTTCGTTTAGGATATCATCAAATCAAAATGAATACCAAGGACATTCCAAAAACAACATTTAGAACTCATGAGGGCCGTTATGAATTTTTGGTCATAACTTTTGGCCTTACTAAGGCACCTTCTACATTTCAAGGTTTGATGAATTCTGTTTTCAAACCCTTCCTTAGAAAATTTGTGTTACTATTTTTTGATGATATACTAATATACAACAAGTCTTGGAAGGACCATGTCCAACATGTTGACATGGTTCTCAAACTATTGGAGGAGAAACAATTATATGTAAAATCTTCAAATGTTTCTTTGGAGTACAAGAGGTGGAATATCTTGGTCATATTCTATCTGATGAAGGTGTTAGGTAGACCCTAGCAATATTAAAACCATTAAGGAATGGAAAATCCTCACATCCATAAAGTATCTACGAGGATTTCTCGACTTGACAAGGTATTATTGCATGTTTCTTAAGAATTATGGGAGAATAGCAGCACCTGTAACAACATTATTGAAGAAAGATGCATTTTCATGGACTCCAAAAGCAACGAAG
Source organism: Pinus taeda (assembly GCA_000404065.3). Lineage (NCBI taxonomy): Eukaryota > Viridiplantae > Streptophyta > Pinopsida > Pinales > Pinaceae > Pinus > Pinus taeda. Next base: position 33,760 of record APFE030538335.1, on the reverse strand, counting down.
GCCTTTGAACATTAAAGACAAAATGTGTCAAGCACCAATCTTAGTTACACTGGACTTCACAAAAACCTTTATTATGCAATGTGATGCCTCAGGAAATGGAATCAATGTTGTTTTAATGCACGAAGAAAGACCCATTGCTTTCGAAAGTCATCCAATCAAAGGAAAGTATTTACACAAAGCTATTTATGAGAAGGAGATGTTTACAATACTGCATGTACTCATGAAATGACGACCCTACCTAATGGGAACACACTTCAAGGTAAAAATATATCATGATAGTCTTAAATACTTTTTAGAACAAAGATTATCTTCAGAAGCATGGAAAAAATGGGTGACAAAGATGTTGGGTTATGACTTTGAAATCATCTACAAAAAAGGGAAGCAAAATGTTTTGGCAGATGCACTCTCACGAAAGCGTGAGGATGTGGAAGAATTTCTTTGTGTAATTTCTATTAGCCAGCTCGATTTGATAAATGCAGTAAGGGATGAATGGAAGAATTACGAATAAGTGTGGGCACTCATTAGAAAGATACATTAATATCCTAGTACGTCTAATACATTTAGCTCAAAAAATTATTCGTTATGGTACAAGATTGGTTATAGCTATGTAATAATTCAAAACTCAAACAAAATATTCTAAGCGAATTGCACACCTCTCCCTTAGGAGGGCATTCAAGGTCTCTAGAAATGTACCAAAAGGTTAGGAAGGATTTTTTTGGTATGGAATTAAATCAAATATTCAAAAATTTGTGGTGGAATGTTTTGTTTTCCAACAAAAAAAAGTTGAAAAAATTAAGACCCTAGGACTATTAAAACATTTATCCATTCGAAGCCAACACTAGGAAGAGGTTTCAATGGATTTTATCAGAGGATTACCCAAGTCCGAAGGAAAGAGTGTTATCATGGTGGTAGTTGGCATAATTACCAAATATGCACACTTTTGTGCATTATCTCATCCATTTAAAGTGAGTACAAATTCTATTGCATTTATGGAAACAATTCAAAAGCTTCTAGATGGAAACCAAAAGATTATTGTAAGCGACAAAGATCCCATTTTCCCTTCAAATTTTTGGACAAAATTATTTTATAGTCTTTATAGTTAGTTGGCTCGTAGCTCATCTTATCATCCTAAATTTGATGGGCAAACTAAGATAGTAAACAAATGTTTGGAAGGATATATTCATTGCTTTATATATGCTAAATATACAGAATGGGTCAAATGGTTACCTGTGGCTGAATAGTGGTATAACACTTCCTTCCATACTGCAACAAAAATGACCCCATTTATGGAACTTAATGGATATCATCCACCATCCATCATACCATATTTAAGATAAAATTCTAAGGTTCAAGGAGTGGAAGATCACATCGAGCATCAACAACAAGTTCTCCAACTCTTAAAGTATAACCTCACCTTGGCGCAAAATAGAATGAAATAGCAAGCAGATCAACATTGCAGCGAAAGAAGTTGTGATGTAGGTGGTTGGGTATTCCTATGGATACAACCATATAAAAAAATGTCCCTCAAGCAAGCTAAGAAGGATAATAAATTATCACCAAATTATTATGGTCCGTACAAGGTGTTGCAAAAGATTGGTACTATGGCATACAAATTGGAGCTTCCTGTAGCTTCTCGAGTTTACCCAGTTTTCCATGTTAGATGTTTAAAGAAAGGTTATAGGCAACAAGCTCCCAATTCAAACAATATTTCCAGAACTTGACGAGGAAGGAAACATTATATTGGAACAGGAAGCAGTCACAGAAACAAGAACTCAACATCTATGAAATCAATCAGTTTCAGAGTATCTCATCAAGTGGAAGAACTTATCCACTGAAGCTTCCACATGGGAGGATGAGAATTTTATACAGAAGCATCCAGAACTACTCAAGCATTGAGGACAACGCTTTTTTAAAGGAGAGGGGCATGTTAGGTCCCTATAATACTAGTGATTACCCCATTACTATTGTAGTTGTACCCATTATTAATATTGTTGTGCCCCTATTGTCCCCATATTGTTATTAATGTGCCCCATAGAATCCATCTATTATTATTTTTGTGCCTTTATATTATTATTGTTAGGTCGGCTGTGTTATATTTTGACTCCTTAGACTCCTATATATAGAAAGGAGGTTTTGTCATTTGAATCATCAAAATATCATTCATTTGTGTAATGTAAAGGAGGTTGCCCTTTCGAAGAGGTTGAATTCTAAGGTGTTGATCTATCTTTTATATCTTTTTGTGAGCTGGTTTCATAACAGAGTCCCAACAGTGGGTCGTAAGGTAAATCCTTGACAGTAATGTTGCACAGAGGCAAGTAAGATAACTCTATCAATAACAAGGGTGTCAAAGTTGTAGTGAGTTAAGGAAGGTGAATTAGAAGTTCTAACACATGGGGGGGAGATGAGTGCACCCCTTAGAAACCTATAGCAGTACTTAGCTGATAAGGGAACACACGAGCAAAGATGCATCACAAGTTGGAAAGCAGATTAGTTGACAATCCAAAGTGGTGGTTAAACCAACAACACATCTACAACAAGATTCATATAATCGCATATGAAGCAGTTCATACACAAATATGTAATTTCAACAAAATATATTGCTAATAAATTGGAGCAGTCCAACTATAATGAAAAAATATGCATGAAAATGTGTTGACTCTTATTATATAAAGATGTGTAAGTCCCAATCATAGAATACATCCATGTAAACCTACTAGCCCCAACAATGGCACGTTACAACCACATCTGCCTGCTCCTCCAAAGATATGAACTAGCTCCGTGCAGTGGAGAATCCAAGGTGCATTACAATACTATCCAGGATTTCTCTAACATAGTCTTATCAGAAGCTTGGTTGACCAAAATCATATTCAATGAGTTATGAGGGACTATTTATAGCAAAGGGTGGCATGACCCTTGACATTCCCCTTTGTGACTGCTCAACTACCATCATGACTCTTTAACTACTCTATGACTGTTACATTCACTATTGACACTTGACTTACACTTTAAATGACTCAACATTACAATGCACATGTACCATATTAGGGCCTAAATCTACCTCAGGCTTAGAAAGGCAGGTCTAGGGTAACATCAAACCACGCTTAACCTGGTAGCTAGCCCTACCAAGTCAGAAGAGGGCTCTCTCCTTGTCAATATCAATGAAAATTTATCAAGGAAGGCTTGATATGACTGATATAAAAACTAATTTTAAGTTAGGTATGTTTGCTTAGAGGAATTTGATTGATTTTAATGGTTGGTTGCTGGATCAGATGAGGAAGGCAGCTTTGGGTCTGGGAAATCAGCACAGATTTGCAGAGGTTTCTGTGGGGCGAGGTAGGCAAGTGTTTTATTACTTTCAAATAAGTGTAATGGTGAGTCTAAAGACTTTTGAGGAGCTCGAGAGGGCACACAAGTGTCATGAGTTCTCTTCAAACAGTAGAAAACATGTAGAACTAAATAAACCCTAAGGTAGAGCACTGAAACACCAACGAATTCCACCTTTATACTTGATTCATTTAGTTATGTAGAAAGAGAGAGATGATGGCACGCATAAAAATAAGATCAAATAAATTACAGAGAAGAAAATAATAATAATTCACTTAACCACAAGAATCCCACAAAATGTTGCAAAACCCTGGTTTATTTCCTTGCCAAACAGAAGTGATGTACAAAGTAGCTCAATGCATCCACAAGAGTCCAACCTTGACAAATGACTAAGAAATTACAACATATAGGCATAAAACCACCCATGCTAACCATCAGGGGTCGAATCCATGAGTCTAGGAGCTCTTTCAACAAGATCTAAACTAGGAACTGAAAAATAGGCAGTGGAACATCTTGCCTCTAAAACTATGGAAATTGATTCATTCAGTTCAAAGCCACCTAAAATTGATGTATCTACCTCCTGAAGTAAATTTTCATCATTTTTGCATCAATTACATCAATTTACATCATGAATTTGACCATGAGAGAGAAAACATCAAACTAGGCGAAAATTTGAATTTTTGCGCAAAATTGACAAAATTATGCCTGATGCGCAGTGCCTTTTCCAATCTTATTTTGAAGGCATCCCCTTCACCAAATTTGCTCCAAGATGGTTTTTTGGAAAGGTATATCTGTCTACTTTCTAGGACAAGTGGAACTTTTGAATTTGGTGCCCATTTTCCCCTCCAAAAATTAGTTCTCATAAGACTGCTTCCTGTGGGTCCAAAAAATGGTAGAGTGATCCAGGTGGATATTGGTGGCCACCCGCTAATTCGACTTGGATCCCCTCTAGTGCTTCATGTAGTTTTTTTCAGTTTCCTTAATTATAGCACAATTTACTATTTTTAGCAGTTTTTCGAGTCCTAAACTTCCGGAGCCGTTTTGAGGCCCTAAACGATGTTTTTTGGGAAATCTACCGCCAGCGATTTTTTGTGACTAAAAATCATCTTTTCCGTCGTAGTCCTCGGAGAGATCTTTCCAACGGGCTATCATGCGCGTCGAACGGAGATAAGACGACCAATTCGCGACCCCGGGAAGTTGATGTACCAACTTACCCAAAAACGGGGCCCACAATTTGGCGTTTCATCTTCCAGGGTTAGGTTTTGGAATGTGAAGGGTTTTTCCATTGTTTCTCAACAATAAATAGGCCTTCGAGCCTCATTGTAACACAGTTCAGAGGCATGTAGCCACACATCTCTTCTCAGAGATAAGCTACCATCGCCCTAGCTGGTTTATTTCTATTTCCGGTTGTAAGCATATTTCAGTATTTTCCATTAATGAAATGAAGTATTATTTCCGCTGCATCTTTGTGTATATGGTTATCTCTATATTTTATTGCGTTCCTGTTTAAATCTGGATCAAATTTCAAATTAACACATTGGCCCAAAGGGGCACCATCCCATTCCATAATTACAATTAGTTTATGTATTTGTGTGACAATAGCTCAGCTGAAGATAAGGCCAAGTTAGCAGAATTCTATTTACACAACTTGGCACTGCCAAACATGAATCTATGAGACCCCAATGCTACATTGGAAGATGTGAAACTCATGGCTATGGCTTCTTGGTTAAGCCATGAGGAAAAGAGGGCAGTAGAAATTCAGAAAGTTATGGACAGGGAGCTAAGTGAGCCACTCATGATCAGGGCAGAACCAGAAGATCCCTCAGCCTTAGTATATGCTCATAAACACCTTACCAACAACCTTCAAGTTCTGACAGATTACATTGAAAGGAAAGCTCATGCCATTTCTCACTTTGAAGACATGGAAAGACCTTTTGGTAATAATTGCATTCATGCTTGCACAAGGAGATGGAACACATTGTCCCAGAGTCTGAAAATAAGAGAGTACCACTCCCCAACTAGAATGAGGGAGGCTTTGGCAAGAGTGCCACTCTATAAACTAACAATGCAAAACTTGAAGGCTAACTGAATCGGCCTAAAGTTCAGTCCTCTATTACTTTTAGGGCTACTGAAAGGGGTCAAAGAAGAAGAAGAACACAAGCAATGGGAGGAGGTAGAGAGAAAGGCAGGGTTTCATGACTGAGAAGAGGACATCACCTCAAAAGCCTGGGATGCCAGAGAGGTAGTCAAAGCAATCAAAGATGATGAACTAGATTAGTTGCTCAGAGGATGAGCAACACATTCGGTGGGGGGTGATGATGAGCCCCAAAAATGGGTAACTTTATGGGCTCATTTTTCCTATTATTCTTGATTAATCCACCATTCTTCATAGTTTTATTTATGCTTTTGAATATATTTATGTTAATTGAATGAATGAAAATAGTCTCTTGTCCACAAAGTCTAATACGTGCTTATTGCATATTTTTGGACATTTTTTGGACCAAGGTTAGGCATTTATGAGAAAATTGGCAGCCAAATATGAAGGAACAAGGCTGAGGATTTGCAGGAGGGGTGTCTCCTGCACTAAATGACCCCTTCCTCGAGTTCTCCACCATCAGCTCGAAGTTCAACAACCCACCAAAGATGATTTCAAGGGGCAACCAAGCAGTTTTAGTGAAGTGGCTGATTAACCATAGTTTTGGGCAGCCAAGCTCCTAAAGTTAAGGAGGATTGTTGGGAGTCCTCGTGTTGCATAAGTAGGAAGGCTTCAAGCCTTGGTAGTTTAGCTATTGAACAATTTGTTTTTGCACTTTAGTGCAGCTCTGCATTTCAGCTCATTTTCGAGCTCTTGCTGTAAACCGTTTTGTGACATGACTATTATTTTGGATGAGGCTGTAGCTCTTGGGGTTGGGCCCAACCCAAATGCCAGTACCTCCTTTGTGTACTTTTTATGTGATTTTCTTGCATTCATAGAATAGTTTTTGTTATTTAGGTTAAAATCTTACTTTGTTACTTAGGTTGTTTTTTATGATTAAGATAGTTTTTTATGCTTCAGGTTGATTTGATAGTTTGGTAATAGAAAAGATCTGCAAAAAGGCCATCAACCAGTCTTGATCTCATCTCTCCCTCCTTGGGACCATGAGCTGAGACCAAGGCATACTTGCTCCCACAAAAACATTGCTTTTGCCTTCCAATGCAATTGCTAGTGTTAGATTTTAAGTTGGAAAAGTTGATATCAGTTTTGTTTTCATGTTTAGATCTATTATTTCATAGTTTCTATAGCTATCTTGTATGATTTCCTATCTATAAACTTATTTTCATCATGTTTTTGGTTTTTAGGTCAGATTAGGTCAAAATAGATAGATATCTTTTTTTCAATCTTTCTTCGATCAGTTTTGGAAAATAGTGTGCAGAGCACCTGTGATACATTCCTACCTACCCTTCCTCCATCATACAACCTGTTCCAACCCCTAATTATAGATTTCTCCCCTTCATTTGCCACACTTTTCCAATTTGCCCTAATTTCTACATCTTTGTGCAACATTGCCCTCTCCATTCTTGAACAAATCCAACCACCTTCATCACTTGTTAGCTTCATTTACCAGGTCCTAGACCCCTTAAAATCCTTATCCATCCTTCATTTCCACTTTCCCACCATTTTTGCACCATCAACCCTCTAAAATCCCCTTTCGGCCCGTTCCTGTAGAACTTCCTATAGAACCCCTGCAGACTTCCTGTAGAAGTTCACGTGAGCAGTTTTTTGAGATTGGATCACTGTGGAATTCTATAGAAGGGTGCTAGGGACCCATTAGGCCCTCTTCTCACCTTCCCAAACTCTTACAAGTTCCCACTCCATTTCCTTTCGCCAATAAACCCCTGCACCGTCAAAAATAGTTAAAGTAGGTGCATAATAATTCTACAAAATTACTCAAAAATACAAAGAGATTCTTTTTCCATATTTTCCTTCAGAAGTAGCTTAGACACATGCATTTTACCTTTCCAAGAGTCAATGGCATCCATTTCAACAACTTTCATCTATTTTCTTGCACCAGTAGGGTTAGTCAGTAAAACTAGGGTTTGCTAGGGTTTGCATTTTCTTTCAGCTTTCCGCTTCTTTCTGCAAGTATACTAGCCTCTTTTGAGTTAGCTTTCATCCATCACAGTTAAAATCTTCTTCTAAGAACTCATAGAAGTTTGCTTAAGCTCCTAACGAACTTGTGCTAGTTGATCAAATGACAGCTTGCAGTAAGAGCTAGTACTTGTGCATATAGCACCGTCGCTTCCAAGTTTGTTACGAACTACCAGATTGATAAAAGTAAAGAAGGGAGTCCCAGGAGTTGTAGCATCATTGCTGCAATACTGGAGCCCACCACCTACTCATGGCAAGATGTTCTAGGTACAAATATGTTCCAGGTATACAGATGTTTCAAGACATGCGAGGTGCCAAGGAATGTTAGTGTGTTCCAAACCATGTTAAGGTCCGCCATGAGTGTTGAGGAGTGCTAGGTCTCTCTCATTAATAGAATTGATAGAGGTTTATTATGTATTAAATAATATAGTTCCTACAAACACTAGTGGAACTTTATATAAAGGGAATTTTCTAGATAATAAACCTAATAGAGATTAATCATGTGTTGATTAATAGGAAAACTATATTCTTATGACTTGAGGGAAATGATACACACTAGTTATTTCTTAACAAGTTGTCTCACTCTAACCACTATGGCCAAGGAAACATAATGAAAAGGACTCCAGAAAAATGGTCTTAAATTGTTATCTTTTGACAAAAATATAGTAATATATACATAGCGTCATCAAATACTCATTGGAATGATCAATGATGACGAATATTTTTTTACCATCACCAAAATTAACCAAAAAGAGCATTGTTGAGCATCAATAAAAGATCGTCACTAAAAGTGTTACCAAAGAGATAATTAGTGATGGGCCTTTAATGACCCTCACCAAAAGTGTCACCAAAGAGAGAATTAGTGACGGGAATTTAATGACCCTCACCAAAAGTGTCATTGAAAATGGCTTTGGTGACAAACCTTAAAGGACCATCACTATATACACTTAAAACAATGCTTTTTTAAGGACAATCACCATATGCAACATTGGTGACAAACCTTAAAGGTCTGTCAAAAGCATGACCCTGACCAATGACCTTTTTTCTTCTAGTGTACCTATGGATGGATAGCAACCTAGGGTGGAATTCCAAAATATACAATATTGTACGTGGAAGTGGAGTTTGTAGTAGTGCTACCTAATGCATAATTGTTCAATCAGATCATTCCCATATACTTATGTGTGGAGTGATATCCGATATACCCAAAGGTACCTGGAGAATGATCATATACACATATGTACATGGAATGGGATATCATCACAGAATGAATCACTCGAAAAAAATGATAGCTCCTACATTTAACGATGCCAGAACACATCTCTAGCCTAGACCTCTATGTGTGTCATTAAGTTTCAAATTATCCTTAAGTTAATTGAGGTAAACTTTAGAGTTGATCTTGAATTAGATTCCAGTTACAAGGCTCTAAACGCGATGTCACGTGAACATGCCTATAATGCAACTAATATGAAAAAAATAACTCTTTTCATTTTTGATGAAAGTTATCTAGTGTAGGGAAGAGGTGCAAATAGTGATGCAACAATCAAATATGCCACAAAAAAGAGCTTCCTAACTAGATCGTTCAATTTCACTATTCCAATTCAGTTCAAATCATTAAAACATGTCAAACCATGTAATGTAATCTATGCACAACTCCCCTAAAAACTATGCAAATGTAATCTATGCATAATTTCCTTTTCTGTTGTGAAAATCAGATTTCTAACTATGCAATTATGATCTATGAAAGAGATTTCTTTGTTTGGTTATGTTATATTCTTTCCACGACTAGCCCATGTAGTTAACTGGGGGGTTAAAAGGGGGGCAGAGCGCCCCCATCATTATGCCGATTGCGTAGTGGGGGGAGTCATAGGGGGTTTGAGGGGTGCAGGTAACCCCACTTTATGGGGTCCGGGGCAGCACCCTAAAAAATTTTGGTTTTTGACCCTATATTAGGTTGGGCGGACCTACCTATGGTATTTGTGCATGTTTTTTGCACATGTTTTTAGATGCGATGGTTTTCGTTCTATGGTTTTGGATGCGATGGTTTCCGTTCTATGGTTTTGGATGCGATGGTTTTCGATCCATGGTATTGTATGCTTCGACATGTATAAATATGTATTGTAACATTGAAAGGAACATAATGGAAAATCAAGCTGGTAGTCCTAGCTTTGGGATCCAGGGGAAGATCTCTATGTATATGTGTTTTGTGTGTTATGCTCTCACATTGTTTATTTTCTGTGTTTTTAGAATTCGTATGCAGGTAATTTTTGTATAGCGTTAAAACCTACATTTGGTATCATAGCTGTTTTGGCTTCAAGGGGACGTCTTTGCTGCTGAGGGGTTTCACTCGGGCCTATGGTAGACCATGTTCAGTGGGAGATCTGCGGGATCGATTCTGGTGGTGAAAGAGGATGGCGAGCAGTGGAAAGATAAAGATCAAGAAACTTAATGGTCAGATTTTTGAGTTATGGAAAGTAAAGATGGACGATCTGTTGGTGGATAAAGATCAGTGGATCACAGTAGATTTGGGTACTAAACCAACAGGAGTGTCCAATGAAGAATGAAAGAAGTTGGATTGGAAGGCTAAGAGTACAATACGATTGTGTGTCTCAGATTCAATATTGTTGAATCTGTCAGGGGAAGCTACGACGAAGGATTTCTGGGACAAGTTAGGGACTTTATACCAATCTAAGTCTCTGGTGAATAAACTATTACTACGGAAAGAGATTTATAACCTGAGGGTGAAAGATGGAGACTCGGTGATAGAACATATGAATGCATTTAATACTGTGGTAAGTCAATTATTACTTGTTGATATTATAATTTCAAATGAAGATAAGTGCATCAGTTTGTTGTGTTCTCTACTAGATTCGTGGGATAGTATGGTTATTGCAATAGGTAGCAATGCAACTGCCTTGCAGTTCGATGAAATAGCCTCATCCTTGCTGACGGAGGAGATGAGATGGAAAAATATGGAGAGACAGAATGGTGATGCCTTGTCTATATGAGGATAGTCCCAGAACAGAAACAAAAATAAGACATCAAGTGGGAGATCTAAATCTAGAGGTAGATCTAAATCTCCAAGAAAACCTGTCAAGGTGGTGTGCTGGAAATGCAGAAAGGAAAGGCACTACAAAAGGGACTGTAAATCTAAAACTCCTCACAAAGGAAAGGGATTTGATGATGCTTATTCTGCAGAGGCGAAAACCACCTCAGATGAAGGTGGGTATGTGTACTTGGCTTCTTCAAGTACACATGTAGATCATGAGGCATGGTTGATTGGCTCAGGTGCATCCTTTCACTTCACTCCCCATAAGAGAGTGGTTCTGCGAGTATGAGAAATACGATGTTGGTGATGTCTTCTTAGGGGATGATAGGAAGGCTAGAATCATTGGTCATGGAAAAGTAAAGTTGAAGTTCCAAGGTGGAAGGGTTAGAACACTTCCAAGTGTTCTGCATATTCCTGTGTTGGCTAGAAATATAATTTTCATAAGCAAGCTGGATGATGCAGGTGTAAAAATAGTGTTCGAGAAGGATACCTGCAAGATGGTTTGGAGAGAATTGGTATTGATGAGGGGAGTTTGGATTGGAACTTTGTACAAGTTGCAAGGCAGCACTATTGTTGATGGGTGCAATAGTTCTGTGGTTCTTGAAAGTGGAGCAGAAAATCTGGTGGTCTCTGGAGAGAAGACCATGTTGTGGCATCAAAGGCTTGGACATAATGGAGAGAAGGGCCATTGAATACTTCATGGTAAAGGTATGGTAGAAGGTATGAGTTTTAACTCTCTGGATTTTGATTTCTGTGAAAATTGTGTATATGGAAAGCAGAATCGGGTGAGTTTCCCCTCTGGTGGTAAGAGGGCGAAACAGATATTAGAGCTTGTGCACAGTGCTGTTTTTGGATCTGTGAAGGTTCCATCACTGGGTAAGTCTATGTACTATGTATCATTTATAGATGACTTCTTAAGGAATACATGGATATATTTCCTTAAGAATAAATTTGAAGTCTTTGACAGGTTTAAAGAATTTAAGGCTCTGGTGGAAAACCAGTCAGAGAAGAAGATAAAGATGCTGAGGGTAGATAACGGTGGAGAGTTTTGCAGTAAGGAATTTGAAGAATTATGTAAGAAGTGTGGTATAGAAGGGTAGAAGACTACTCCATATACACCTGAGCAAAATGGATCTGCAGAAAGAATGAACAAGACGTTGATGGAAAGGGAAAGAAGCATGCTCAGTGGTGCCGAGTTAGGACAAGATTTCTAGGCAGAGGCGGTAGAGACAACATGTTACCTGGTCAATAGATCACCTTCATCGGCGTTAGAGGATAAGAGTCGACAAGTGGTATAGAATGGTAAGAAATGCTCTCTTTCACATCTGAGGGTATTTGGATGTGATGCATATGTACATGTTCCAAAGGAGAAAAGAACCAAGTTGGATAGTAAATCTCAAAAGTGCAACTTTATTGGGTGTAAGGATGGTTTAAAGGGTTATAAGCTTTGGAACCAAGTAACAAGGAAGGTTGTGTATAACCGAGATGTGGTTTTCAGAGAGGTGAAAGATTTTATTAAACATGAATTCCCATTAAAGGAACCTGAGAAGATAGAGTTTGAGCTAAAGGAGGAAGAATCAAACCTACAACAGAGGAGGAATCAGAAGATGAAGAACCATAAACTCTGGGTGTGAGATGATAAGTTCGAGAAAGAAGGTAGCCAGAAAGGTATAGTCCATATGCTTTCTGTTCAAATTTTTCTTTATCTATTACTAATGCTGATCCTAGAACAATGAAGGAAGTAGTAGATTCAGAGGACAAAAACTCTAGAAAGAGGCCATGGTTGATGAAATGGAATCTTTGCACAAAAATGAGGCTTAGGATCTGCTGGAAGGAAACCCATTTGGTAGCAAATGGATGTTCCAGAAGAAGACAAATGCAAAAGGAAAGGTGGAGAAATACAAAGCTCAGTTGGTAGCAAAAGGTTATTCCCAGGTGCCAGGAATTGATTTTGGTGATATTTTTTCTCCTGTTGCCAAGGCTGCTTCTATTAGATTACTTTTATCTGTTGTTGCTACTTTTGATTTTAAGGTAGAATAGATGGATGTGAAGATAGCATTTCTTCACAGGGATCTAGAAGAGGATATCTACATGAAGCAACCTGAAGGTTTTGTAGTGAAGGGTAAGAAAGAAATGGTATGCAAGATATAGAAGTCTCTATATGGGTTAAAACAGTCACCAAGGATGTGGTATCAGAAATTTGATACATTTATACGGGGACTTGGCTTCACCAGAAGCAAAGAAGATCACTGTGTGTATTTTAAATTAATTGGTGACCGTGTTATTTATCCGGTCTTGTATGTGGATGATATGTTGCTGGTTGGAAATGACAAAGAAATTATCTAGGATTTGAAGACCCATTTGTCCTCCAAATTCGACATGAAAGATCTTGGTGCTGCAAACTATATTTTGGGCATGGAAAGTAAAAGTGATTAGACAAAGAGGAAGCTCTGGTTAAACTAGAGGAAGTATGTCGAGACAATATTGCAGAGGTTTAATTTGCAGGATAGTAAATCAGTGAAGGTTCCTATTCTTGTAGGTGTGAGGTTATTTATTGAATAGTGTCCCAAGGCACAAGAAGAGGAAGAGGAAATGTCACGTGTTCCATATCCAAGTGCAGTTGGTAGCTTGATGTATACGATGGTTTGTACTAGACCAAACATTACACATGCAGTGGGAGTATTGAGTAGGTTTATGTAAAAACCAAGGAAGGAGCACTGGGCAACAGTGAAGTGGGTTTTCAAGTATTTGCGTAGCACTAGTAATTATGGTCTGTGCTACCAAGGAAGACCAGGATTGGCCAGAATGTTGAATATTCAAGGATTTGTTGATGCAGACTCGGCTAGAGATCTGGAGCAGAGAAGATCTACAAGTGGGTATGTGTTTAACCTATTTTGAGGAGCAGTCAGTTGGATGAGTAAGAAACAATCTATAGTGGCACTATCAACTATAGAGGCAGAATACATGGAAGCCACTCATGCAAGCAAGGAAGTAGTTTGGTTGAATAGATTGTGTTCAAGTGTGGGGTTAGTACAAGGAGCTATAAGGATAGACTGTGACAGCCAAAGTATAAATTTTCTTGGCAAAGAACCCTGCATATCATGCAAAGACAAAGCACATTGATGTTCAGTATCACTTTGTGAGGGATATGATAGAAGACAAAAAGGTGTTGCTAGTAAAGGTGGTCGCTTTGAAGAATACTGCAGATGCATTGACAAAATCTATAAGCTCTAAGAAGTTCTCTTGGTGTAGAGAAACAATTGGCATTGCAGGGCTAGATAAATGAATAAGCTCTCTTATGGCCCCTTGTGGAAAGAAAACAACAAGTGGCAAAATGTTGGGTTGTGTTATATTCTTTCCATGACTAGTCCACTTAGTTAATCGGGGGGTTAGAAGGGGGGTGGAGCCCCCCCATTGTTGTGTCGATTTCGTAGCGGGAGGAGTCACAGGGGGTTTGAGGGTGCAAGTAACCCCATTCTATGGGGTCTGTGGCAACACCCCATAAAATTTTGGTTTTTGACCCTATATTAGGTTGGGCGGACCTACCTATGGTTTTGTGCATGTTTTTCGCACATGGTTTTGGACGCGATGGTCTTCAGTCCATGGCTTTGGACGCGATGGTTTTTGGTCCATGGTATTGGATGCTTTGGCATGTATAAATATGTATTATAAAATTGAAAGGAACATAATGGAAAATCAAGATGGTAGTCCCGGTTTTGGGATCCAAGGGAAAATATCTATGTATATGTGGTTTATGTGTTATGCTATCACATTGTTTATTTCCTGTGTTTTTATAATTCGTATGCAGGAAATTTTTGTACGAGGTTAAAACCTACATTCTTCAAAATAGATATGGGAGGATTCCAATGAAATCAAATGTAATCTAAGATTCCATGAACGGAGGACTCAAATTGAAATTGGGTAAAAATTTAAAAAGTCAAAAGAGATGTCAATCAAAGCCGAATAACACTCATATGCAATTTCACACTAGGGAATTCCAATTTCATGCACAAAACCATAGATGAAAATGAAAATATGTTTTTCTTTTCAACACACTTAATTTTCGAAATGGGGAAAAATAAGATGTAAAGTCTTGACGCTAACTTAAATAAGAATGCAACAAATCGTAGATATAGCCATAAATACTGAGATGTAGCATAAATAACACTTCATTTCATTAATATCAAATACTGAAATATGCTTACAAACATAATGGAAATAAACTAACTCAGGTGATGATAGCTTATTTATGAGAATAGATGTGGTGGCTACATGCCTCTAAATTGTGTTACAATGAGGCTCAAAGGCCTATTTATTATTGAGAATCCTTCACACACTTCATTCCTTCTTTATATTGGAAGCTCCAATTCCATCTTCGAATTCCAAAATTAGAACCTGCACAGTTAGATAACACAAGCCAAGAAACTATGAGATCTATGCAGTATCATCTAAGTACTTCTTTCAATATATCAACATGGTATTAAAATAAGTGAAATAACAACATAACCTATATGAAAGCAATTAATTCTTTGAATTAATGTAAATGGAAGGAGATTAAAACCATAAGTAGTAGTTGACCTTGTAGACTTGTCCTTTCCTTGTCACAATATGCACCTCCAATCACCCTAAATGCATGAGATGGTGACCACTCACTACAACAACATAAGGGAAAAAACAATCTTCAAAAGCCAACCTCTAACCACATAGAAGGCTCGGAATATATACAGAAGTAGTGTAAGTTGGGATTTCTTATTGAATTACCAATCTAGGGTAAGAGATCTATGTTTGATGGAGGGATAGGATCAAAATATAAGTGGTGAAAACTCCAAAGTAGGGAAGGATAGGATCCGATATTTTTATCCAAGGTAAGTAGTTAAAACAACTTCTCAAACCTCCTATAAGGGGAAGCTTTCGGAATCCCAAGCATTCTCCCAGATTTCTAGAACCAACAAAGGTGCA
Organism: Pinus taeda; assembly: GCA_000404065.3. Lineage (NCBI taxonomy): Eukaryota > Viridiplantae > Streptophyta > Pinopsida > Pinales > Pinaceae > Pinus > Pinus taeda. Next base: position 18,302 of record APFE030538335.1, on the reverse strand, counting down.
AAGGGGAGAAACCCGTTGGTGATCAACGTAGGCCATAGTGGAGAAACCTCTAGGTGAATTCACCCCAGTAGGCTTACAGGGAGCATTGATCCTTAATCTGGCTCAGATGATGGAGTCTAGGGCTGAAATTATGGTGGATGAAGGGAATTGTTATCACAAAATATTGATCATTTGGTCATAATTTACTAGATAGATCAAAGTACACAATGTAGGGCCAATTTCACCATAGTAAAATTTCTTTCATACTCAGAAATTACTTAATAAACCACATTATTTAAGTCATTTATAATTAAACCCACGAGGAATAATTAAATAAATCACTATTTATTTAATTATCTTCTATGAATAATTAATTAAACAATTGTTTAACTAATATTCCTTGTCATATTTGACCTAGTTATGAGAAATAAATAGATAAATCATTAATTATCTTAATTTTCTCTAGGAATAATTAATTAATCACTAATTAGTTATTATTCCTTGTCAAGTTTGACTAAATCCCCTAGCAATACTTCAATAAATCATTATTTGTTTATTATTCCTTAACCATATTTCTTGAGATGATAAATAAATCATTTATTTATTTATTATTTCTAAATAAAAGTTCAAATACTTTTTCCCTCTAACCAAATATAATAAAATATTCCAAATGGTTAATTCTAGAATGGGGTTAACAATATTTTCTTATTGCTCATTATTTGAGGATAACCTAATATTTTGTTATAACTAGAAGGGTTTTCCATTCATTCTTGACTTTTGATCATTTTCATTGTTCCACTTACTGTTGTAGCTCTGATTATTATCATTGTCGTACACCATATTCTTTTTCATTTGAGTTATCATTGAGCTCAAACATTTTGTTTGTTGGGTTTTACACATTATAGAGGAGAGAGAGACTGTACAAAAGCTGAAGAAATTTGAGGATAGCCAAGAACCCATCCCATAGAGGGGTGTTGATAACATTATTTTTTCCCTCCACAGGTGTTGTTTAATAAAATATATTCTTTATATATCTAGTTTCCATTGGATTATTGGAGTTACTTACGCTTATTTTACTATTCCATTTTGTTGTTTAGCTATGACTGTGGCATAGATCAGGGCTTTGGCAGGTTTTGTTTCTATCATTTGCTAAACATATACACTATTTAACAACCATTTTTATTGTTAGGGTTGTTTTTCATCCACATCTTAAAGTAGTTTATTTTCATACACATTCAAGAAGAATTATACATAAGAAATTGGTGACTCCACTAGGGATTTCCGATTGTCGCCAACAAATTGGCAACTTCATTGCATTTTTAATTATTATCTGAAAACCTAGGTGACCTTCATGTTTTAGCTTGGGGTTTTTATTTTTCAGTCTCTTCATGTTTTTTACTAGCATTTTAACCCAAAATCAATCAAATTTCTAAGTTCCACAAGTTTTCTAGTCATTCCCGCAAGTCACAAGAACCATCCATGATAGAGACGAGAAATTTTCCTGAGACTTGCTTGTCAAGTATCAAGGCGTATAAATCGCACTTTTCTACCCCAAAATGTGATCTGGAGGTCCACAATGCACTTTCTGGACCAACAAGTGTAATCTCCCCATAAATAGGTTAGTACCTGTGATTTTTAGGGTTTTTGGATTTTTTATGATCTATTTATGGGTTTTGCCGAGAGCTATCTACTGGGTTGGTTGACCACTATCTTACCATGCTTAGGCCTTGATCTACTTTTTTTTTCTCGTCAAAGTGGAATTTAGCCTCTTTAGGGCTTCTAGTATGCTTCCACCTTTATAGGAGGAGTTTAGCTTAGTAAGAAGACTAAGATTTTGCAGAGCTTTCAACAATATTTTCCATATATGTACCTTCCTATTTTAGATCTTTAAAAATAGGTTGTTTCCATCCAAATTTTCATCTCAAACCTTGCTTGGTCATTTTCCTTAGGGTCCCATTGTTTACCCTAGGTTTCACACCCATATCCCTATCTTTTCGCAACAATTTTACTTCCTAGTTTTCTGTTGTTTGTTGCACCACTTTCCAGTAGCATAGTGTCATTTGATCCCAGTCACACCGATGCTTAGATATCTTGGCCTTTTTGTGTGTGTTTCAGTTGATTTCTCCACCAAACAACACAGTGTTTGCAAACTCAGTTTTGGTGGGGTTTCTAAAGTTTATTTGACGTTCATTTTTTGTTTTTAATTTCATTTAATTTCATTTAATTTTAGTAATATTTTTATTTTTTCAAACATGATCAAGGCTCAATTAACAAATACACTTACACACACAAGCACACCTTAAGCAAAGGGCACTTAGTTTACAACGCCAAGTCAATACTTAACTTAATTAATTTATCTCCCCACATAGAGACAAAATCATCTTGTTGATCTCCCTTCACCATTTTCATGTCACTTGTGTCTTACAACCATTATGCCACTAAGGTGTTTGTCATAGAGACTCTAAGGCCTTCATCCATATTTTTTTATTGGGCATATTACTCCCCCTCGAAGGGTTTGAGTTAACAGTCCCCTGAGTCCCCATACCCACTCCTCTTCTGGTTCATATGATTCATCATCTAATTCTAAGCTTCCTTCACTGCATATTGTCATCATGTCAGGACCGACTATAGGTGTAGGAAACCAACCTAGTGTTGGCTCCGGTTCTACCCCTGTAGTCACATCTAGCGGAACTATGTCAGGAACCGTTCCGGCAGTTCCAATGCTACCTTTTAGGGCTTGGTTAAGCCTCCAATGATTTAGCCAGTTGATTAACGACCTTATACACCATGATGTTGGTTGGCCAACTATGTCGACTAAGCTTCCATTTGACATTCCCAAGTTTGAGTGTAATTTTGGAGAGGACCCCACCAATGACGTTCGCTCCTTTCATATGTGGAATTTATCCAACTCCATCACCAATGATTACATTTGTCTTCAATTGTTTCAATGTATGCTCACTACAGATGTTGTGAAGCGGTATGTTGACCAGCCCGTCACCTTTCATTCCACTTTCAAGAAACATGTTAAAGCATTCCTCTCATATTTTTAGTTACCTCTCTGATACGACACTGGTATGGAGCTCTTGAATGCAATTCGTCAGTCCTCTGCCACCTGTATTTTTGATCATGTCTAGGAATGGCGTAGAAGGAGGAGCATGTGTGCTGCCTTGTGCATGTTGTGGTGTACATGGAAATTATACTCATGAGTGCCCTCTCTTAGCCCAGATGTGCCAAATGTGGGAAGCTCAAGCAGTCTCTAGAGGCCAATTGTCCATACAACAACCACCTCAGAATCCTGCACCAACTCAACTAGTCATGCTCATAAATCCTTTCCCTCAGCAAGGATTTGTGGCTACCCAACCTCAGTAAGGTCAAACAACCCACCTTCCCCAAACTTCTGGTCTTGGTGACTACAAAATGTATCTCATGGTATTCTCCTAGGAAATGATAGTAGTATGTCCAATAGGATGTAGTGTCATAAGAGATTGACAGCAAAAACAACTACCAAGGATAGTTCTCCACATGTGAATATCGGAGTTCAGGCCCAACAAGGCCTTTCAAGGGATAGTAACCCACATGATCACTATTATCATCATGATTTTGAACCAACACCATGCCAATGGAGGATGATGAGGTTGCCAGGTATAAGAGAAAGTTGTGTGAATAGTTAGGAGGACTGAGTAGTGGGGCAGATATAAGTTCTTGCTTCAAGGCATCAAATGATCATTCAGCTTGATTGTCCCATAAGTAAAATACTCCTTTCTTGAGTAGATGCATAAAGTATTTCATTAATTTGGCATAATTCACGATGAAATGACATAATACGTTTGCCTTCCCTTGCAAACTTTGGAGTTGTAGGATGGATTGTGGTGCAAGAAATTGAGTAATCACCTTTACCTTATTGGGATCAACCTATATCCCATTTTTAGAGATAATGAAACCAATTAGGAATCTAAGCTCGACAAAAAATACACAGTTATGCATATTCAAACAGATGTTATAGAACCTACACCTAAGAATATTGCCGAACATGAGCTAGGTGTTGGGCGCGTTTCCTGGAATGTGCTAAAATATCGTCCAAGTAAGCTTGAACAATATGTATGATGTCATGCAATGCATAGTCCATAACACTCTGAAAGATTGCAACTGTATTCTTAAGACAGAATGGGAACTTCTAATATGAAAATTTTCACCAAGGATAGATGAAGGTGGTTTTCTGAAGGTTCGCAAGTTTGAAGCCATCCATGAAGGAGAAGGATTCATAACCAGCACAATCGTCAATTATTTGGTCAATTAACCGAATTGGATATCTGTCTTTTAAACATGTGACGTTAAAATTGTGGTGGTCAACACAGACACAGACAGTACCTTCTTTTTTTTCTACAGAAACTAGATTGGAAATCCATTCAGTCAAGCGAATGGGGTAGATGAAGTCAACACTTAACAGTTTTTCAACTTCATTGTTGATAGCTACAGTTTTGTGTGGTTACAGTGGTCAAATTCTTTGTTGGATAATCCTACCATTGACATAGACCTTGATCTCATGCTCGACAATAGAAGGATATATGTCAGGCATTTCCTCATAATACCAAGAGAAAACATCAGGGAATTCCTTGAAAGGGTAGGTGAAGCTCACAACTTCCTTAAGACTGCAGTAAGCTCCAATCTGAATGTTTTCCATCATGTCTGTTTTGACCGAGATATTGATGAGCATAGTGTTTAAAAGATTGCCTAAGTTCCCTTTTGAATCCATAGTTTGGAAAATCATATAAGTTGATGGAACAATCTCTGGTGGTTCAAAAGGTAGTATTTATAAAGGTGTCTTGTCCGAATAAGATATTGAAGTGTAGTGATGAGAATATTTCCAATGTCACTCTTATAAAGACATGATATCTCAATAGCTTTGTATGAAGGTAGGACTACATTGAGGAGACCATTAGAAGGATCCATGATGAGAGAGGAAGTGGTAAAATTGTTCATAAACAAAGCAGTGGAAGGATTAGATGTTGATTGAATGGCTTGATATGCCAATTGGTCTAGTGAAAATGTTATCACAAAAACTGATCATCTGGCCATAATTTACTAGATGGATCAAAGTACACCATGTAAGGCCAATTTTACCATAGTAAAATTGCTTTCACTTTGAGAAATTACTTAATAAACCACATTTGTTAGGTCATTTATAATTAAACCCATGAAGAACAATTAAATAAATCACTATTTATTTAATGATTTTCTAGGAATAGTGAATTAAACCATTGTTTAATTAAGATTCCTTGTCACATTTGGCCCAATTATGAGAAATAAATAGATAAATCATTAATTATCTTATTTTTCTCTAGGAATAATTAATTAATAACTAATTAGTTATTATTCCTTGTGAAGTTTGACCAAATCCCTTAGCAATAATTAAATAAATCATTATTTGTTTATTATTCCTTAACCATCTTTCTTGAGATGATAAATAAATCATTTATTTATTTATTATTTCTAAATAAAAGTTTAAATATTTTTTTCCCTCTAACCAAATATAATAAAATATTCCAAATGGTTATTTCTAGAATGGGGTTAATAATATTTTATTATTTCTCATTATTCAAGGATAACCTAATATTTTTTTATAAATAGAAGGTTTTTCCATTCATTATTCACTTTTGATTATTTTCATTGTTGCACTCACTATTGTAACTCTTATTATTATCACTGTTGCACACCATATTCTTCTTCATTTGACTTTTCATTGAGCTCAAACATTTTGTTTGTTGGGTTTTACACATTATAGAGGAGAGAGACTCTACAAAAGCTGAATACATTTGAGGATAGCCAAGAACCCATCCCATAAAGGGGGACTGGTAACATTATTTGTTCCCTTCACAAGTGTTTAATAAAATATATTATTTATATATATGGTTTCCATTGGATTATTGGAGTTACTTGCACTTATTTCAATATTCCATTTTGTTGTTTAACATTGACTATGTCATAGATTATGGCTTTGGTAAGTTTTGTTTCTATCATTTGTTGCATATATACACTATTTAACAACGATTTTTATTGTTAGGGGGTTTTGTCATCCACAACCTAAAGTAGCTTATTTTCATACACACTCAAGAAGAATTCTACATAACAAGAAAATTCTTAGGGATTTGTGTAAGATGGTGACAAGGGGGAATAGGATGTTGATTGATACCATTAGGAGACTCACAGATTGGATGTGACAAAATGTCCTATAATAATTTCCTTTACCCTTTTTTCTCTGATTTCGTACCACATTTTCCAAGCTTATGTTGTGTTGGATTTACAAACCCAAACTTCCATTTATTTTGTTGCTTTAATTTTTGCTTAATTTTGACAACATATCGATAAGTACCTCCCAATGAGGATATGTATAGGAAATCCATTTCTGTTAGGATGTACCTATTTAGGCCACTATGATACTTTAAGAGAAATTTTTTCTCAAAGTATATGATATGCAACTTTTAGCACAAGCTATGGAAATTATTGGTGTACTCGCACACCATCTTGTCCCTCTCCTATTAAAATGTTTTCCATCTTGTGTACAAGCCATTATGGTTCCCTATGGTGTAGAATTCCTCCTTAAGGGAATAAACAAAAGTAGAATAGGTTGGTCCATCATTGAACATAATGGACTCATAATTTTTTGTTGCTCTCCTAGTAACCTTCCCACCAATGATAGACACGGGGAATGTATTTTAATAGCATGATGGTGACCTTATCATTGTTAATTAATTTTGGATAGGGTAATAACACTCTAAGATATTTAACCATTTACATAAATAATATTAATTTAATTGACATTAAAATAAGGCGATACAAAATTTAAATTATATCTTGAATGATGTCACACCTCCAAATTTTTCACTTGTTGTAGGTGTCTTGGGTGTTGTTGTCAGCTATTAAAGGATCTAGGTGAAATTGTCTGTTATCTCATTTCTCTATTGTGTGAGTTCTCCCTCAATAAATAAATTGATATATATCCTTCTTTTCCATACTTTTTATTCAAATATAGTGGGATACTAGGGATTATGAGATCAATATTTCCCAGGTGAGACTAGCTCAAGATCAAACTCTCTATACCCTGAACTTGTCAGAGACATGCACCAAGAAACAACAAGGGGATGATTTATATAATACAATTGATCTTGGTTGAACAAGGAATGAAATGGAATGCAATAAAGTAAATTGAACACACATATATAAATATATGTAAATTTACAACAATATGGTGAAAATCCAACTCCTGTTAATATATGAAATAGTAGCATACTAAACAACACAAATTTGATAGAATGGTGGTAGATATATTTGAGTAAGAGAGATGGAAGCTACACGCATTTTAAAAATATATTAAAAGAGGCCAAAAGAATTTAAATTTAACATAAATAAAGAACTTTATAAGCCCAAAAAACTAACCCTAGAAGATGAAGTAGTAAAATTTTTGTAGGCTCCAAGATGGTTAGTTGGTACATCAACTTCTTGAGCACACAACGTTTGCATACAATATCTATTTTGGGTACATCAAAACTTGTTGGAAAGAACTACCCAAGGACTACAACTTTCAATTGGTTCTAAGATATGCTATGGCATCCCTAATGCCCCCAAAAATTTCGAACAAACGTCATTTAGGGTTTGAAAACGACCACAAAATTTTTAGACCCAAAAATCATAGAGAAACTACCAAGAAGATAAAGAACCATTGAGAAAAGTGCAATAGGTGGATGGCCATCGATAGCCACCTAGATCAATCTACCATGCTTGGTTTTATTTAAGTTAAATATTTAAACAATATTAGAATCAAGATAACGATGACTAGATCCTAAATCAATTAAAGTGGAAATAGGTTAGTATTTTAAGTTATCTTCAATTTCAACATATGTACCTAACGATAAAGCTTCCTGTTGTCCAATGCTACACAAATCCTGGGAATATTTCTACCCATGTCCTCCATTATATCAACTCAATGAATGTGATGTACAATCCTAATTTTGTTTCGTTTGTGAGGGAAATGGCTATAAATATGTTACCATACAAAACCCTAACACTTAATGGGATAAAATATTGGTCTCTTACATAATGAGTCAATCCACTTTGGTTCACTATGGGTTGACTAATTTTTCTTGTATGGTTGATAATTGCTCTTGAAGAATGAAGGTTTAAACACCTTCTTCATTTGCTAGACCATGGCTCTTTTAATTTTATCCTAATTATTTTGGAAGGATGGCTTGCTTTTTCCTTGATCATAAATTTATTCTACCTTCCCTATAGCATTTTCCAAATTCCTTGGTTTATTGAATTTAATTCGGTCACCATAAAATGGTGGAAAAAAAATGACAAATATATGTATTTTTATCTTTTCATCCTTTATAAAATAAAAATACCTCACTGCTTTAGTGCATTTTAGACCATTCTCTTCAATTGTAACGTTCCCTATCATGTGTTTTAAGAACTCCTACGTTTTTGTTTCATTGTAGTGCTTAGAAAAGGATTTCTTTTGGAAGTACTTTTTAAATTTCCTCCATGATGTATTCTTTTCTTTTTTTTTTCCAAAGAAAAAAACAATAACTTTTTATTAAAAAATAATGAAAAGTTACATTAAGCTGCCTCAAGGGCTCAAGTGCTTTCGCACCCCACGCACCGTTAGCGGACTAACGTGCTCAAAGAATAAGAAAGAGATAAAAGAAGAAGAGGAAGGAGGAGAAAGGGCAGAAAAAACTGAATTCTGGCAATGAGCAGAGCTCACGCTTCAGGTTTTTCTCCCCTTTTTCTTTTCGACCTTACGCCACTCTCCTTGAGAGGGCTCGATCGATGCAATGACTATCTGTGTTTCTATATTCTGAAGGCCAGTTTCTTTGTCTAAATCTGAAGTGTCTGAGAGATGGTGCCGTTTGTTGCCTCCCGTGCTAGGAGCCATACTGGACTTTTCTGCCTTGTTGTCTGATGGGGTTTCCTTCTGATTCTCCATTTCTTGAGGTACCTCTATTTTCTCTGCTGGGTTCTCTTCCTCTGCTTCTTCTGATTCTTCGTCCTCTGAATCTGGGGGTGAAAAATGCCATCATTTTTTCTGCTTCCCTTTCTGCTTTTTTTTATTCTTGGCTTCTGGACATGTACTTTGTAAGTGTCCTGTCTACCTACAAAGCCTGCATCGGAAGGCGGTGTTTTCATAATCTAGTACCTGTAGCCAGTTCTGTTGTTTGTAGACCAGCCTGATGTTGTCCGGCAACCCTTTACTTAGATCTACTTCCACACAGATCCGTGCAAAAGTGTAGATCCTTTCATCGATCCTTTCCAGATCTGTTTTGACATATTTCCGTATGCTATTCCCTATACCTTCCAGCACTCGTTCATGCCAAAAGTGCAGTGGAAGATTGTATAGTCTAACCCAAACTGGCATTTTGGTTACAGTCATTTTATTTGGATCAAAATCTGGGAACCATGGGGTCACAAACAGCCCCGATGTTCCCCAGAACCATGGCCCTGAACTTATGACTGTATCTCTGACTTCCATGGATGTAAATTTTACTATGAAGAACCCTTTTGAACATAGGTGGATATCACATTCCATGGTCCATCTGGTGAAGATCCAATGGAATAAATCGAAGGGTTTTGGCCAGTAACTATTGAAACGACAGATTAGAGCTTGTGTTTCATAGTCCTTGACGGCATCATCGATCCCTGATGAATCTAAGTTTAAAGCAGGGGTTTCTTCTGATTGATCAACTATATATGGTCTAGGGAAAGATCCGTTGGGGCCTGGAGAGGGCCCTGAATTCATACTGCCCGGAGCGGGCCCTGAATTCCTGTTGTCCTGTAATATGTTTTTGTAGGATCCCTTTGGTTGGTGTTGGGCTGCAGCTTTATTCCCTTTGTCTCCCCCTGAGGTGCTTGTCTGTCCCTGATGTAGAGCCCCCCCTCTTAATCTGAGATTTACTGTAATGATTGAGCCTGGTCCAATCCCGTAGCTCTCCAACGATCTACCGTCCTGAAGGGACCACCTTCCACTGACCAGATGCTGGGCCTGAACTGGGAATCCCATTTCTGCCCTTATCTGTTGTTTCAGATGCATGGAAGTGTCGCCTTCATGTACCCAAACTAAATGAGTTTTCCCCTGTGGGGGATTAATCAGAATCTGAAAACAAAGATTTGTTACCTGCTCTGGCTGATGGCATAGTTTTCAATCTGGCTCCGTTTTGGATCGTTTTCCTTTTTGCAAAGCTAGATTTGCATAAGCTCTGCCCGATCTAGGGTTGCTGGCTTCACTCTGCCGCCATGGATCATTCTGTAGTCCCAGATCTAGCCGCCTGTTTCTCTGTTTGGGGCACAAAACAGGTAGATCTGACCTAGATCTGCTGAGTTTTGACCATGCATGAAAGAAAAGGGACAGATCTGCAATAGAGAGATCCCCAACTTTGCATGCAGAAATCGTGAGAAGAGGGGTAGTGTTGGCGCGCTCGAAAAAGCCAAACCCTGACGAAATCCCACCTCCTAAGAAGCTTCTGAACCCAAAGGCGATTTTTATATGCAGATCTCTGTTCTCAAGCCTTTTGGCAAGCTTCATTTCCAGATCCGCCATTGACATCTTCGGCCCAATACACAGGCGATAACATGGGCGAGGGTATTCTGCAATGCCAGAGAGTTCTGTTGTTTTCCATGCGTATGGCCGAGAAGCCAAACCCGAGCCGGTAATTCGAATAGTGACAGAGTGCTCCTATTCCTCGCACCTGAAGCCGGACCATCGGGGTGCAAAGGCTGTGGCCAACGCTGCAACTGCTCCGCCAACGACTTCAATACCTGTGGTTCCATAACCAGAGCGTGGGCATGCTTCAACGACGGCCATCTCTTCTCCTCCTATCTTTTATCGACCTGAACTTTTGGTGAATGTCCTCATGATGTATTCTTTTCATCTAAGTGTTTTTCTTGTTTAAATTGTTCCCATAAAAAATAAAAATAAAATTCCCTTCAAGTGATAGATTGCAATCCATACCTCTAAATTGGACAAGGAATAATGTAGTTGAAGGTATTTTCTCATATCCAATGACCACACTTCATTCTCCTCTCCCTTCTTATGCTTACCATTAAATTTCGAAGGTCTATCCTAATCTCTCCTTCTAAATTATCTGAGATAGATCTTCTTCTTGGTTGCCTCAATGGCGATATGCTCAAAGTGCTCCCTGATTCTTAGGAAAAATAAGATTTCTTAGCTGATTAACTTGATGCATGATGGTGTTTCTTAGAAACACTCCTATAGTTCCATGAATATATAGCGTCCTTCCCCATCACTCATTAATCATTTCATCTACTTTCCTAGACCTAGATATTTGGTCCATTCTCATCTATATTTTAGTTACGATTTATAAAATATGAATTCTAATCTGCTTCTATTCTCTCATCGACCTTTCATTGGCATTTTTATAGTTCAGTACCTCCATTTTAATACTCCTCATTTTTTCTTCTAGTTCTCTATACTTTGGTCTATCCCTTCAATGCCCATTTGACTCTACTTTAGCATTACCCATGTTAATGTTCATATGTATGACTTACTTTTCATGGCTATAGGACCCTTGAACATCTACTATGCTTCTGGTCCTGATGTTGGTTTTCCCTATGAGATACATGCAAGATTCCTTTAAATTTTTGAGAAATTTCCTACATTGAACAAAAATTCTGGGTTAATATATTCATTCTCCTCTTCACTAGCTTTTGATTGGATATTCGTTTGTGTGAATTTATGATCCGGATTTAAACAAGAACGCAACAAAATACAGAGATAACCATATACAAAAATATGCAATGGAAATAATACTTCATTTCATTAATGGAAAATACTGAAATATGCTTACAACCAGAAATGGAAATAAACCAGCTAGGGCGATGGTAGCTTATCTGTGAGAAAAGATGTGGTGACTACATGCCTCTGAACTGTGTTACAATGAGGCTCAGAGGCCTATTTATTGTTGAGAAACAATGAAAAAGCCTTCACATCCAAAAACCTAACCCTAGAAGATGAAACGCCAAATTGTGGGCCCCGTTTGGGTAAATTGGTACATCAATTTCCCGGGGTCGTAACTTTGGCATATGATCTCCGTTTGACGCGTACGATAGCTCGTTAGAAAGATATATCCGAGAACTACCACTTTGGGAAGGGCAGCATCGGTCCATCGGTCCATGGACCCATGTTACCCCTAGATTTCCCAAAAAACGTCGTTTAGGGCCTCAAAACGACTCCGGAAGTTCAGGACCCAAAAAACTGCTACAAATAGTAAGTTGTGCTACAATTAAGGAAACTGAAAATGCTGAGAGCAACAATGATGGGGGTCCAGATGGACTTGGTAGGTGGCCACCAATATCCACCTGGATCAATCTAATTTTCGAGCTAAAATCTATGGCCCATGGAATTTTTGGCCAAATTAATGCATTTTCCCTTGTTATATGACAACAAATGTTTTTCAAGTTTCTAAATAAATATTTACCCAAATTTTAAATTTATCCCAATGGTTGTGTCATGTTGTCCAATATTTTCATATTGGCTATTTTAATGACCCAATCCAAGCTCTGGTTGCAGAGTTACACCGTTTTGAAGTGATTGCATACCTATTTTTCCCTTACAATGTTGTTGTCATAATTCTTCACACTGGCTCTATTTTGCGATTGTAATATTTAATTGGGAATCTCTCTTTAATCTCTTTTATTTGAGTTATAGACACTTCCTATATCGATGGTACAAGAAATTTTCATGGTGTTTCTTTACTTGAAAATTTTGTTTAGGGCCTAAAAGACGGCTTACAACCAGATGACTAAAAAAATGCAAAAAATTCTAAAAATTTGCTAAATTTATTGTTGTTTTAGTCCCTTGGATAGACAATATCCACCTGAAATCCTATTATGTGACTATTTTCAATATTATAGATCCTCTCTCTACACCCTCATTCCATTGGAAAATAACTACCTACCTATAATTATTTTTTAGTTCACACTCGATACCAGTTGAATTCAAATGTTTTTCCTTAGACACCTAGAATACATGGAGCTTCCCCCTTTGTATTTTGGTTCCTATCTATGCCCCATAGTTCACATGGGACTTTCCATGTGGTATTCTATGGTTGGATAAAACTAATTATTGAGGTGGATATCGATGGTTATTAATACACTCTAGTGGCTCAAAGAACAATTCTCCATCTTAGTAGCTTTTCTATAGATTTTAGGGTCTTAAACTTCTAGGTCCATTTTAAGGCCCTAAAAGATATTTTTTGATATGGTATAGACCCATGATTTTTCTATAGACATACCCTAAGTTAGTTCAAAATGTGTAATTATTAGGTATACCTTTCCACCATGCTACTAAGTGTGCCAAACAAATATTGTATATAAAATTTATGACCCTGGGAAGTTGATGTACCAACTAACCATAGTGGGGCCCATAAGCCTTTTTTTGTTTCATCTCAGAGGTTAGGTTTATGAGTGTTTAGGTTTCCTCATTACTTTTTATGTTAAAAAGGGCCTTTTGGCCTCGTTGTAACTTGCTCTAGCAAAGGTGCGTAGCTATCACATCTCTTCTCGAAGATAATCTATCACCATTCGAGCTATTTTGTTTTTGTTATGCATTTTTGTAATTTCAACAATTTCCATTTATTAATAGAAGTCAAGCTTCACTATATCTCTATGTTTTGGTTATAAATATGTAATTAATTTAATTAGATTTATATTTATGGATTAGTGGTATTAGAGTGGTCTTTTGTTTATCTATTTTTTGTACATGTCCCCAATGAGGTTGGGGTATAAGGAATTTGGACTTGAACTTCTAAAGCCCTTGCAAGACCATCCTCATTGACCCAGATAACATACCATGGTGGAAGAAAAGAATTATTAGGGAGTAGGAAAACCTATTAAACTATTGATGGATTAAGCCTTCACATGAGAAAGGAACTAGGTGATGGATAATTTTTCCAAAATATTTTAATGGATGCCAATAGGAAACACATCTTCATCAAGTGGTCACTTTGAAGGAATGACCCCCTTTAAGATACAATTTAATTTTTCTATTCCTATATTTGAAGGACAATTATATGTGGATGCTATAGAAAAATGGTTAAATATGTTATAAGGTTATTTTTCAGTCTCGATCGAGAAAATATTACCTTTGAACTCCTTAAGGCTACCCCCCATGTCAAGGATTAGTGGGAGCCATACCATGCGTAATGGGCCATAGAGTAATCTGCATTGTTTACAATCACACCCACTTGGGACCCTTTTAAGGGTGGTTTTAAGGAACAATATTACCCTATTAGAAGCAATGAGACAAACTACATGATATGAACGATATTATGGAAAGATGGGGACCAAACAATGCCAGAGTTCGCAAATATTTTCCATAACTTGTACACCAAGCTAGTTATCAAATAATCTAAGTGACATATGGTGGTCAAGTGGCATGGTTGTATACATAGATAGTTCTAGACATAAATAGAATTCCTTTACATGTCCTCACTTGGTGCAACATACTAATATGCTATAAAAATTGAGCAAAATTTTCAATCGAAAAAGAGATACATTGGATCTATCAATCCCTCAAAGTAGAAGCAATGAAAGGGAATCCAAAAATATCCAATAAAAGGATATATTGAGGGTGTATCACCCTCAAGAAAACCCATCTAAGTCAAAAAGAAACAACGGTTGTTGGGCGCGAGATCCCCTACGGGCAATTTTGGGGCTGAGAGCCCAACTTTTGGTCCAGTTTTGTAATTCCAATGTAAATACTTCGCATTTTGTGGGCGCGGAGTGTGTAGTTATTAAGGAGTCATAGGGTTGTTTGCCGTTATTTTGATAATGTAATGTCGGTTATAGAATATCTACCCATGGTCCGCGGACCATGGGATTGTATAAGTAGAGAGAATATATAAGTAGTTTGATAGAATAATACATAGATGGAATAAAAAATATGTATGCGAGATAGACCTGAAGTGTAAGTCTATGTTTTGGGTCGTAGCATAGGTAGAGGCTTTGCAGTTGAGTGCGCAGAGGCCTAGTAGTCTACAGCTGAGTGCGCAGAGCCCTACAACTGAGTGTGCAGGGCGAGTCGAGTTTGTAATCATCTAGAAGTATTAATAAAGAGAAGTTTCTATCAATTCTGCGTCTTTGTTATTGTTTTATGCATCTATTATATTGGGCTTGAATTTCACTTCTAAGGCTTATATGATGCGCAAATGTGTATAATTGTATTGGTAAAGTGAATGCAAGAAAGAATATTTTCCTACATGAAGATAATTAAGATCTGTCAATAAGATAAGTAAGATACTCAGTCTAGGTTGGGAAATAGCACAGTTTGCTACCCTAGCAGCGAGAAAGGACCTCAACCTGGTTAGGGATGTGCAGAAGGCAATTGTAACAAATCACGAAGGTAGTGAAGGTTAGAACAGAGCGTGAAGCAACCCGCATGAAGGCAGTCATAGTTGGAATAAAATGACATCACAATGATCTCAAGGATGCAGAAACTTGGTTCAATCAACCCCCCATACTGCTTTGAGTGAGACGTCAGATCGCGCTCTCTGAGCTGATGCTGAAAGGGCCAGTAGTGTAGGGATTTGTTTGGCTAACTAACTTTTAACTTGGGTCATGCCCCCATAAGCCAAAAATGGTAATGAGAAGACGAAGAATGACATGGAAAAGTGGTACAAGTTCCACAATATCGCCTCTTATGACACCGATCAATATGACACAAGGTAGTCATTGGTGGTTGATTTGAAAGCCTCATAGTTTGATGTAGGTTCTAACTCTAAATCTAGCTTAGATAAGGGGAAGTAGATAAATGATGCAGAAATGAGTGCACTATCACCATCACTAAGTTCCAGGAAAGTGATCCTAAATATCTATATGAAGGTGTGCTCCTCTTTCACTCATAGATGTTTGTGAAGGGTTCTCCACTACATTTCATTTTCAATAGAAGAAGCCGAAAGAACCTCATCTCATCAAATTTGATCAATTATTGGAATTTCCGAAAACACCACATTCTTAACCACACAACATTGGTGGCTCTTTCAAGGGAAAAGATCTCGATGCCAACCAAAAATTTCACCCATCTTATGACATCAACCTCTTTGAAGATGAGGGATTGCGTGATATTTTCCCCCCTAAATTTTGTGATGTTATTTTTGTCAAACATACTTATGGAAGCATCATGTTATATATATTTCTAGACCTCATAGTGTTATTAATACTTTGGGAAAATAACTATAAAATATACTAGAGGTTGATCCAACTACTGTGATTTATTTGATATATGCTAAGAAATGTAGTAAGGTCATCTTCCAGATCAAGATGTTTTTCTTATTCCTAATTCACTGTCAAAGTAAGGAGAATATTGTGGCGACATCCATGGCCTCCACACAGTGCCCCTCCATCTAGTAGAAGCAAGTGGACAAGCTTGTGGAAGAATACAAACATATACTCTCCTCACCCACTGTGGCATCTTTTCACTATCAGGTCAAGCATTTAGTCAATCTGAAAACTAGTGAAACTCTATTGAATGCTTCAATTTAAGGCCACTCGCTCCTGGAAATTTAGAAATCAAGCACCAATTCCAAGATATGCTAAAAAAAGAGAACATATGACAGAGTTCCTCATCTTGTGGAAAACCAATTTTACTCATGCAAATAAATATGGGACTTGAAAAAAAATCACATTTACGTATCGATACCCAATTCCCCAAATTGAATACCTTGTTGACGAGCTCAAGGGGGCCAAGTACTTCATTAATATTTATTTGAAGTCTGGATACCACCAAGTCCCAATAAAACCATCTCATACAAGGAAGGAAACTTTCAATTCCAAGGAAGGTCTTTCTGAATGGTTGATCATGCCATTTGGTTTGATGAATGCCCCAAAATTTTCATGAGGCTGATGGATGATATCTTAGGGAATTTCACCAATTCTTTTATGGTTATATATATGGATGATATCCCAATCTTCGACAAGATTTGGCAAGAACATTTGTAGCATATTTATCAAGTTCTTCACACTTTGTGGCAAGAAAAGCTATGTGCTAATTTGGAATTGTGCTCCTTTGGCATGAACAAGGTCAAATACCTATGCTACATTACTGATGAGAAAGGTGGGCGATGTGTCAACCAACCATGATCCATGTCACAACTCTAACATAGTTTCATATTTTCTTGGGGCTTTCTAACGCATACCAAGTATATGTGTTTGGGTTCTCTTATATCACTTGGACCTTAAGTCATGTGACAAAAGGATGAGAAAAAATAAATGTTTTCTTGTTCTAAGTCACAATAGAAGGCATTAAATGATCTTAAACACCACCTTTGTCCTGCACCAATCCTCACATTTCCATACCTCTAATAGCTATTTGAGATTTTGTCAAATGCCTCTAACTATGTTATTGGTGTTGTCCTCACTCAGTAAGGAAATTTGGTGGCCTATTTGTAGGAATTTACAGGGTAAGTTCCTCAGACAGAACACCAAAAGGACACCGCTCACAAACAGATCACAGATCAATACACCAGTATTTTGACGTGGTTAAAACCCTCAGAGAGGGAAACAGTCCACGGCCTGCGCCAACGTGGCTACTACAGGCAATTTATTAATAAAAGAATGAAAATTTACATAAGCTTCTCTCATGCACGGTTAACCTACAAATGACCTCCATGCGCTTTAAATAGAATTCATGGACCAATCGGGTGTCAAGCCACGGATCAAGTGTCAGTAATACCGAGGAGAGAATGAAACATCGGATCACTACATATCGTGACCGTCGGATTGTAAGTTACAAAATGTACAACGGTAAAGAAACACACTTTAACTAACTCTATACCTAACTCTATACTAGACCAAGTTGAACTTAACTATTTCCTATGTGTCGGAATATCCTAACATCCCCCCTTAAGAACAACTTGGGATAGGATTGAAGGATTTACAAATATGACACAATAGGAGAAGGAAGGAGGCACTAGAGCCTATCCCCCCTAGTGACAACTTCGTGAACTCCAACCATAAATCGAAGTTTAGTAAACTTTGCCTCTGTGAGAGCCTTTGTAAAGATGTTTGTAACTTGATCATCTGTTGAACAATATTGCACTTCAAGAACATGGTCATGAATGAGCTTTCTGATGAAGTGCATGTGCAGTTCAATGTGTTTGCTGCGCTGATGTTGGACTGGATCTTTGCCAAGCTGAATGGCACTTTGATTATCACACCAAAGTGTAGTCGGACGCTGCTGCTCAAAGCCCAATTCTGATAGGATCTGACGAAGCCACAAGGCTTCCTTACTAGCTTCCATGGCACCACGATACTCT
>APFE030538328.1:18393-49346 GCA_000404065.3 Pinus taeda | reverse complement strand
AAGGGAAGAGGAAGAGAGATCCTCCTCTCTACTTCAAATGCCGGAGAAGTACGAGGATAAAGACCGGGAAACCACAGGCACCATCCAGCAGCCCAATTGTCATCAAGGACACCCCTGGTTCTCCCAAAGAACAATCCCCTGCTTCTCCCAAAGCACAGTCACCTGTTTCTCCCGAAGTTCGATCACCCGTTTCTCCCGAAGCAAGATCACCCATTTCTCCCAAGGAATAATCACCTACTTCTTCCAATGAGAGATCACCCTCAAAGGTTACAGTTACCTATGAAAAGGGGAGTCCGAGGAAGAGTACGTGGCAAGAAAGAATAGACCTGATGGATGAGAAAACACGGCTACAGCAAGCCGAGAAGGTCCTACAGGATACGCTGACTCGGCTACAGGAAACAGAGCAGAGAGAAAAGGAGGGGCCCTCGTCACCAAAGAGGGATGAGCTAGAACCTCTCGGGGAGGAAGAAAAAGAGCATATTCCTGAGCCTACCCCTTCACCCAGTTTGAATTCTTACTACAATTTCTTGGAGGCGGGAAAGCTCATCCCGCAAAAATTTACTGTACCATTATTTATTGCATTAGAAGAGGAAAAGGTCTGGTCTCACACATGGATGCAGATCGCCAAGTCTAAGGGCGTGGCCGACATAGGACCTCTTCAGGACCAGCTCAAGGAAATCAGGAGCGAATTTGCAATGGCTAAACATGTGGCCAATTTCCAGCAAACGTTCCTACAGGAAGAAAATCAGAGGTTGAGTTTGCAGCTGAAAGAGATGAAGGCAGGAGCATCGACATCCTCCAAGGTTGTCATGCAAGAACAGCCAAGCACAAAGGAGGTGCCCTCCAGCCTTGAGGAGACCATAGTGCAGCTACAGGAAGAACAGCAGGAAGCCAAGATTGCAATGCAAGCACTCAAGGAGCAGTTGTAGCAAAAGGAAACACAGTTGGCTTGCATGGCCAGCTGGGCCATAGAGGCAATTTAGTGCAGGGCACCTGCAAATCCTATGGGTTGTTTTTAAGGGATCAATAGCTGCAGTTCCAAATAAACACCCTGGCACAGAGAGGTATGTCAATTCAAATCCCACACCAGTTTTCCGAATTATGCAGTACTAGTTCAGCAGAGGACAAAGCCAAATTGGCAGAGTTCTACCTTCACAATTTGGCCTTGCCTAATGAGGTCTCATGGGATCCCAACATTTCCTTAGGTGACATGCAATTGATGGCGTTGGCCTCATGGTTAAACTATGAGGACCAAAGCGCAAATGAAGCCAAATCGGTCATGAACTGAGAAGTGAAGGAGCCACTGCTCATTAGGCCAGAAATAGAAGACCCGGTGACCCTCATCTCGACACATAAACAATTGGCTACAGACCCCACAGCTTCTCTAAGGTGGATGGAAAAACAGGCTCAAGCTATCGCCCACTTTGAGGATATGGAAAGGATGTTGGGGGACAATGCTGCTCATGCTTGTCAACGTAGATGGAATACCCTGGGCCACAACTTACAAGTCCGAGAATATCACACACCCATCCGGATGAGGGAAGCTTTGGCAAGGGTTGCCCTTTACAAGAAATCCATGCAAAGCCTCCAAGCCAATTGGATCGGCCTTAAACTCAGCCCACCACTACTGCTGGGTCTGACTGAAGGAAATTCAAAGGAAAATGATGGTCAACAATGGGCAGAGGTGGATAGGACAGCAGGATTTCACACCCGCAGGGAGGATACTACCACTGAGCCTTGGGATGCCAGCGAAGCAGTGAGAGCCATGAAGGATGAGGACTTGGATTGGGTTGCTCAAGGATGAGCAAATGGTTCAGCTGGGGGGTGATGATGAGCCCCAATTTTGGTACAATTTGGGCTCATTTTGGCCTATTTTACTTGCTCAAACCATTCATCTTTATTTGCTTATGCAGCATTTCTTTAAGTTTATTCATTTGTTTGTAGGGGGAAGTTTAGGACACTTATCTAGTGACTTATGCATTGTGGATTCCCAGGTTTGTTTTGGCCATTAAAAAGGGGAGCAAGAGACAACGCAAAAGGGATAAGGAGACAATCAGGTGGCACTGCTGATTTTGTGGAGAGATGTCCACAGTCTTGGGACATTCCTCATGATTCCCACCGAGAACTCCGAGCTCCAATCCATCTCCCCTCCGAGCTCACGAAGCAGCCAGCTGTCCTACATGAACAACAGTCATAAACTGTTCTACGAGAGCAGTAGTTATGACTGCCCTACAGGATCTGCAGTCAAACTCTAGTTGGACAGCCGAGCCCCTAAAATCAAGGGCACTCGGTGGATCATCGTTTTTTGTATAAATTTGAAGGCCGTAGCCTTAGATGGTTGTTGAAACTCCCGTGTTATCATTGTAATTTCGGAGCACAGTTTAGTTTTGTTCCTTTTTGTAAGCCAATTCGGCATGACACCAGTTTTATGAATAAAGAAGGCAGTTTGTGATCTATTTCTGAGTTTTCTTAGGAGACTATAGCTCTCAGGTTAGGGCCCAACCTGAGAGCCATAGATCCCCTCTGTTGTAGTGTTGTTCCCATTTCATTTCCAGCACTTTACGTTTTCATTTCCACATGCAATTCGAATGAAAGTTTGATGATTTGATTTTCTTATGAGTAGGATAGGTTTTGCTTATGGTACAATTGATTCCACTTGCTTAGCGTAGCAGAGGATATATAACATCCATTGGAGCTCCAGCAAAAACGGTTTTTAAGGCTCACTGCCATCTCTCTTGAAGATTGGGGTGCAGTCCATAACTAGCCACCAAAAACACGCATTGCTTACTTGATGATTGCTGCAATACAGTCTTGGTCTTGATTAGATGCTTCCTTGTCAGTCACACCTGCACACACACTTTCATCATAGCCTCATACACATTTCTCCTTGCGTTTTGGATTGCTGTTCATTGAATTCTCAGCATAAGTAATTCAGGTTGATATATTTTTGGTTTGGTGACATTCATAATCATTTGTTTCATTTACGCTCCTCTTTCTCGCTCCAATACCATTACCTCCATATTGATCATGCATGCAACATATCTCCTTGGCCCTCACTTCGTTCGGTCCTCCCCTAAAGTCTCCCATTCCTCACGTAGCTTCATTCTTTGACCTCTCATCGACATCACTTCAACATACTCCCTACACTCGTTTCCCATCTCATCCTTCCATTTCTGAGCCATCACCAGCCTGATCCCTACCTTACATATCTCTTCTTATCATTCCATCACTCCTCCATCACCTCAATCCTTCACGGTAGATCATCCTATAGTAGTTTAGAGACATCCTGTAGAAAACCCTGAGTATCCTGTAGGATCCCCTGCAGACATCCTATAGGAGGTCATTCACGCGGTTGCCGAGCTTCTGAACGTGGAAAACCTCTGTGGATGGATGCCAAGGGTCCATAGGGACCTCACCTAGCCTCCCCAACCTGTCCCACGCTTTCCTTCCTTCTCCATTCAAACTGCACAACCAAACCCTAATAAGCACAAAATCGCAATTATTTCACCTACTTAATGAAAAGTACAAAAACATGTCTTTGATGATGCAAGTAGTTTAGATCCATGCATTTCCACTTATTAGAGGTAGTAGCAGCATTGGTAGAAGTTTTACTCATCTTCATTGCATTATAGAGGTTAGACTAGTTAAATTAGGGTTTCCTAGGTTTACATGCTTTGATTTACTTTTAGTTCATTTTTGTCAAGTAGAATAGTCTTCTTTGAGCTAGCTTTCATCCATCATTGATAAAGCTTCTTCTGTGAGCCATAGAAGTCGGCTTGAGCCCTAGCGGACTTGTGCCAGCTGATCAAGTGACAGCTACGACAAGAGCTAGTACTTGTGCATATAGCACCGTCGCTTCCAAGTTTGTACGAACAACCGGGTTGATAAAATGAGAGACAGGAAGCCCCAGGAGTTGTAGCATTATTTCTACAATACTGGAGCTCACCACGGATCTATTTGCACCAACACATCTTTGACTGCTACGTTAGAGATGTAAGCAAGAATATGAGAATGTAGAATATATACCTGGAAATATTTCAAAGCTTTCACCAAGGCAAGAGCTTGCTTCTCAATAATGTTATATTTTAAAGCTGCATCTCTTATTGTTCTACTGAAAAAGGCAATTGGCTTTTCAAGTTGCTCTCTTTTCTGCATTAGAACTGCTGCCATAGTATGTTCAGAAGCGAATGAAAATAATATGAAATCCTGTGAATAATCCAGACTAATTAAAATCAGAGTTGAAGAGAGAGCCAACTTTACCAGGTTTAAAGACTTCATGGCTTCTTCGGTACACTTGACCACACTATCCTTCTTCAACATATTTGTAATTTCCCTCAAGTGTTTAGCTAGATTTGGCACAAAACGACGTAAGAAGTTCATCTTACTGTTAAATGCTTGGATCTATTTTTTACTATGAGGAAAATCATTTTTCTGAATAGATTCCACACAAGAAGGATCAATGCAAATGCCTTCTTTTGATATTATGTGACTGAGAAGCTTCCCTTCTTCCATGGAAAACAAGCTCTTTTTGGGATCAAGTGATATTCCATATTTTTTGCAATGCTGAAAAACAATTTTCAGATGGTAAAGATGCTCCTCATCTAAATTTGAAAAGACAGTCAAATCATCAAGATACACTACTAAAAACACATATTTTTCATTTGCGAAGGCGATATCCATGGCCCACTAAAATGTTGCGCTAGCATTCTTTAAACCGAACAGCATCTTGGCATAGTGGAATGACCCCACGAAATGATGAATGTTGTTTTGTCCCTGTCATCTTCATGCACAAAAATTTGATTGTAGCTGGAATACCCATTGAGCAGTAACATATGAGATGCCCCAACTACTCTTTGGATTATGTGGTCCATTTTTGGCAACGGGTAATTATCTTTCAATGACACCTTATTCAAATTTCTAAAATCTATGCACAATATAATCTCACCTATCTTTTTCTACATGGGTACCAAGTTGGAGATCGAATCTGAAAATCTTATCGGAAAGATTATACCAACATTTTACAACCAGTTCACCTCTTTTTCTATTGATGGCAGCAACTTAGGATTTATCCTTCTCAACTTTTGGTGAAATGGCTTCTGATTTGGCTTAATTGGAATGATATGTTGAATTATACTTTTGTTGTAATCCTTCAAATCTGTCTAGTCCCATGCAAATACATTAGAAAATGAAGAAAGTAAACTAATGTATTTAGCTTTTACCTGAGGAGGTAATGCCTTTGACAACTTCACCATCTTTGGATTTTCTGCTGCTTTGATATTCACATCTTCAACTCCCTTCTCGGTCGGCACTAAGCTTGGTTTCCGGGCTACATCATCTTGATCAAATAATTCCTCTAAAGGTATAAGGCCTTTAGGGATGACACTATCCTTCAATTGTAAAACTTCCATCTGATATACCTCCATTTCTGGTTCACCATCATCGTGCTCACCATCTATAGAAGCATCTTTATATTTGCCTTCATTTTGCAAAAAATCTTCAATTTCTTTGTCATCCTGAAACACCTGCCAATATCTTAGATTATCAGGGACAGCTTGGTGTTGCTTCATGTGAATTTCAAACTTATTGTTTGAATTCATTGGGATCTTTAAGTTACTTGTAGCTGTTGCAAGGGAATCTGCAATAACATTTTGTGCACGAGGGACACATGTCAAAGTATGATATGGAAACAAACTCAAGATATGTAGAACCGCATTACGGTAAGCCCACATTCGAGGATGTTTGGCTTGGTATTCACCCTTGACTTGTTTGATTACTAATTCGGAGTTGCCATAAACTAAAATTTTCTTTGCATTCAACTTCTTGATGATTTTCAAGCCTGCAATCAGTGCCTCATATTCGGCTTCGTTATTGGAACAATCAAAAGCCGATTTATATGAACAAACTCTTACATTACTCAGGACTTTATTTGGTAGGAAAATAGGGCTGCTATCCAAATGCCAATTCCTGCACCATCCTTACCTACTGCACCATAAAAATCCATACTCCATAAACCGATTTCTTCCTCCAAGTGCTAGAATTCTACCTGTTCTTCTACCTTTGGTTGTTGCCCATCAATTTTCTGTTGCTGGCATAATGTAGATTGTTCAACGGTAATTTCAAGCCTTTGTCCCTCTTGATCAAGTACTGCCCTGAAATTTTCTATTATCTCAAGAATATCTTTGACCTCAACTAGTTGACTATTTAAATCATTAAAACCACTGTCAAAATAAAGAACAAAAGATTCTAAATCTGTATGTTCATAATTAATCGGATGATTCAAAGGTTTCTTCTTGCTCGTGATCATATACTTCATCTTCTTCTCCCTATATAATTTTCTCAACTGACCAAACACGGGAATAGTGGCATAGGAGAAATCTAACTACAATGTCCCTTTAAGTTTTGCACCCCACGACCTAGATAAAAGCATGCCAAATCTAGGGGGAATGTCAGCCACAACTACATGCATGAGAACATTCTTTGTTGGAATCTAATCTAAAGTCACAACCAAATCTTTAATGAGACCAATACATCTGACCCTACCGGAATCAAAATAATAAAGATCATGATAGCTGCGAGTGATGTCCAAACCCAATTTTTCCATAATTTCCTTTAGCATCAAGTTGTGAGATGCTCCTGAATCAAACATGGTGTTGTGCAAAACATTATCATGCAATCTAAGGCTGATGTAAAACGGGGCTACATCACTATCCTCAAATTGGCCTTCTAATGCCGGACCAAAAATAAGCTTGGGTTGGTCATCTTCCCCATTAACCATATCAGACATGGGATCTACATTTAAAATCTTTGACACTTTACTTTTATAACTGCTATTCTTCATTAATTCAGTCAAAGGTATAGACACTTTTAACTTAGCAATCTCATTCTCTATGCTAAAGTCTGTAGTTTTCTCTACCTCTTTGACCAAAGCATCCTTCTTTTCAGACTTTTCCTTTGCTGCACTTGGATGATTTGACTTGTCATTTGCAGATTGGACTTTGTTGGAAGTAGGATTTGTTGGCTCCTTTCCTTTTTTCTGAATATTTGGAGAATGATTCTTTGGTGGTGTTGCTTCCTTCCACTTTTGAATTGGATTATTTGGTACATGTTTGCTCCTGAGTGAATACCGTCTTTGTTGTACTGTGAGTGCATTCATATATCCCCTCTGATATTCATCTGATTCTTCTACTAAGACTGTTTCATTTGCTAGTATAAAATCCTCATCTTTCTGTACAGCCAAGCTTTCTGAATATTCCTCATCCTCCGTGATATAAATGGGCAAACCATCTAGTGTAAAAAAGTGATTCTCCTCTCCTATTGGATTCTCATCATCATCTGATTCCGGGCCATGGACATAGTTCTTCTGTAATGGTGTTTTGACTTGCTGTTGTGATTTTTGGTCTTGCACTCTTTGGTCCCGTTGTTTAATCCTAAATTTTGGCTGCTGCTGACTACGGAAATTTGGATTTACGATCTCTGTCTTAGGCTTATCTACAATGGTTAATATATCAAACATCTTTTCAATTTTACGTAGCAAATGATCCGAGGAAGAAGCTTCTTCCTTTATGGTTACCTTCTTTTCGGTCTTTGTCCTAGCTCTCTTAGCTAGCAGATTTGCCTCCACACTCACTGCAATTTTTTGCATATCCTCCAATGTAGTAAGATCTCTTTCTCTCAATTGATATGCCATGTTGGTATCAAAGCCATTGGGAAATTTTATCAAATACAGCCCCATTGGTGGCTTGATATCAGCGGGAATAGCATTATAAACAATATTGAATCTTACACAGTAATCTTGGACACTTTCACCAACATTCCTCTTTATGTTTTCATACCCGGAAAGAATTTGGAGTGGATTTTTCTTTACCTCCCAACAATCCAGAAATTGTCTATGAAGAGTCGTAAATGTATTGGTAGTTCCTGTAGGCAATGCTCTAAACCACTTTCGCACTTCGCCTCCAAAACTTTGCACAAATAATCTCATAGTCACATTCTTTTCATCTATCTCATGAAGATCAAAGAAATTGCTTATCCTATCAACATTTTGTTGCACTGTGATACCTTGGGTAGCATCAAACAATGGAATTTTACTTTGGTAATCAGCAGGCATAGCATCCAAGTTTTGTGGAAAAATGAGAGGTGCATATCTGGTAGCCATTACTCGAGGTGGATTGGAAACTGGCCTTAGAGATGTAAGAGGAGTTGGAATAACAATAGCAGTCGATGTGATGGGTGTATGAGCTGTCGAAGGAGGTGAAGAAATGATTGATGTTTGAGGTGTTGAAGGGGGAGAAGAGCTAGCAAAGCTCTGATCAGATATGGTGGAATGCATAGGAAGAGTGGGGATAAAAGGAGGTTCAGTAGGAATTTCTAAACTAGACAAAACAACAGATGAACTCGGAGTAGCAGAAGTAGATTCTAAAAGCTCGGGAATATTGGTAGCCACAATTGAGTTTTGAAGTGAATTCAGGATTTAAGAATCAATTGATCTATTTTCTCTTTCAGTTTCAAGATATTGGAAAAAATCCAAATTTCAAACAGTAGCACCAACTGCACTTTCAGATTTAGTTTCAAACAAAGATGTATCAAAACATTCATCAAACGCGAGATCTTCAATATATTCAAATATAACTGGGCATGAATGAGATCTAAAAAGCGGTATCACAGAACTTTCTTGCCGGAGAATTCTTGGAATGAGATTTGGGTTTTCATACATGGGAGGAGGCTCAGGATTAGGACGAGCCCTGGTGTATGTTCCAGAAGCCAGTGTCTTGAATTGTTCCCAAAATTCAAATCGACATTACAATCTTTTCAACCTACTGAATTCTAAACCTATCATCCAAAAGTCTAGAATTGTTGTACAAGTACTGGGGTAATAGTTTTAAGTTCTTCCCTAGTATGGTCACCACTGTGTTAGTTTCTGGATCTACATCAAGCTAAAGGAAGGCAAGTCTAGGGTAACATCAAACACGCTTAACCTGGTAGCTAGCCCTACCAAGTCGAGAGAGGGTTCTCTCCTTGTCAATCTCAAAGAAAATATGGCAAGTAAGGCTTGAGATGACTGATATGAATACTAATTTTAGGCTAGGTATATACTCAGAGGAATTTGATTGATTTTAATGGTTGTTTGCTGGATCAAATGAGGAAGGCAGCTTTGGGTCCAGGAAATCAACTCAGATTTGCAGAGGTTTCTGTGGGGCGAGGTAGGAAAGTGTTTTATCACTTTGAAATGAATGTGATGGTGAGTCTAAAGACTGGTGAGGAGTTGGAGAGGGCATGCAAGTGTCATGAGTCCTCTTTAAACAATAGAAAACATTTAAAACTAAATAAACCCCCAAGGGAGAGCACTGAACATCAATGGATTCCACCCTTTAATCTTTATTCATTTAGTTATGCAGAAAAAGATAGATAATGGCACATATACACATAAGATTAAACTAAATAACAAAGGAGAAAACAATTCTAATTCACATTACCACAAGAATCCCACAAAATGTTGCAAAACCTTGGTTCATTTCCTTTCCAAACTGCAGAAGTGATGTACAAAGTAGCTCAACGCATCATCAAGAGTCCAAACTTTACAAATGACTAAGAAAGTACAAGATATAGGCATCAAACCACCTATGCTAGCCATCAAGGATCGAATCCATGAGTCAAGGAGCTATTTCAACAAGATCTAAACTAGGAACTTAAAAATAGGCAGTGGAACGACTTGCCTCTAAAACTATGGAAACTGATTCATTCATCCTCAAACCAACTCTAACTGATGTATCTACCTCCTCAAGTCATTTTTCATCATATTTTACATCATAGTACATCAATTTACATCATATTACATCATTAATTTACCAAGAGAGAAGAAAACGTCAAACTGAATGCAAACTAAGTGAAATTCTAAACAAACAAGCAAAACTGACAAATTTTTCTCCTATGCGCAGCGCTTTTTCAAGGCCACTTTTGGAAGGCCTCCCGATGTCCAAATAAGGTGCAGAATAACTCATTGGAAATGTTTGTGAGTCTACTTTCTGAGACAACTTGAATTTTTTGATTTGGAGTCCATTTGTCCCTCCAAAAATGAAATCTCTCAAGGCTGCTTCCTGTGTGGCAAAAAATTGGAAGAGAGGGCACTTTTTGGGTGTTTTTGGCCCTTTTGGAGGTCCAGAACTTGTCAAAATTTCTTAGCCATTTCTAGGCATGCAAATTTTTCATGCTGATTCCAAAAATTCAAACCTTTTTGCAAATGGAGGCCTCCATCAAAGGCAAAACGCCACAAAAACCTGTTTTTTGCTTCAAAAATTTTAAAAATGACCAAAACTTCACCAAATTTCTTGAAATTTGGTATGAGTGATCCTTTTTATGCGTTATGTTGGGCCAATGATGCTTCAGCCAAGATCATGAGCTTATCTTGCTCTTTTTTTCTTCTCAAAGCTCTCTTTAGTTTAACCTTTAACCTCTTCACCCTTATTTTGCAAATTTTATTCCAGGTTAAGTAGTGATAGGCTATGTGGCCCAACATTCTCTTCTCTTTGTTAGATTTCTCAAGCAATTTATCTAGGAAATTTGTCCAGGTGAATGTTTTCCCTCTCTAACCATGATTCCCGGCCAGCCTCAATTTCTTACTCAAGGGTTGTCATTTTGATTTTCCTTCTCTTTGTCGCTTGCTTGATTTCTCTAATTGTTTGCAGCTCCATAATAGTTTGCTTGTCCTCTAGCTATTTTTTCTCCTACTCAAGAAAGCTAATGATCCATTTGGCCCTATCAAGGTCAAGTGACAAGGCTCAGATTTCAGCCTCCCTTTCTTTGATGATCATATCTTTGAGTCCTGACCTTTGAGGGCCCAAATCCATGTCATCCTCCTCAACCAAGACAAAATCTTTGTCTTGCCCTTCAGTAGGGCCTTCATCATGCACATGTTGCTTTCCTTTGTCTTTGTCCTGTACCTGTTCAGCTGAAGAAGAAGGCAAATCCCCTTTCACCCTTGGTGAAGATAGTACTCGTTTGGCAACATCAAAAAGCCTCCAGGTGCCTTTTTCATAAGTAACAAACACTGGCACAACTGTAGTTTCAGTCTCATGAAATCCTGGCTATCTTGAAGGCCCTCCTTCCTCTTGAAACACTGATGGAATCACCTGAGGGCCTTTGAAAATCTCATGTGCAATGAAAGTATCCCATGATATGTTCAGCAAGCTAAGCTGATGAAAGACAACAATTTTATCAATGAGAAGTGGTAAATGTTGTTGAACTGCTGAGGAAAAGGTTTGCTTTGCACATATAGAGCCATCTTCTCAATATTCCTGTAGATAAAATATGGGAGGTTCATCATCCTCACTCTTATGAAATGCATCAACAATCTGACATGGTATGTATACAGACGAGAAAACCTCCCTTCACAGGTGAAATACTTAATGATGAGTTTCATGAGAGAAGCATAAGTGTCCTGCAAATATTTGAAAGGAAGAAACCCTGTTGATTTGCCTCTGATAACCAGCCTTGATGTAAGGCTCATAATGCTCTCTGCCCACATGTTGCCCCTTATTCCACTGTTCACCTACATTAGGGATGCATGTTGCTGCTGCAATGGTTTCAGGTGTCAAGGTGAAAGAGACACCAGCAAGGTTCACTTGGCCATTGTGAAGATGAAGAAAAAACAACCTAGCCAGCTCATGATGATACTTCACCCTTTCTACCATTTCACAAAACTGATAACAAGATTGATGTTTAAAACAAGTTACTGCAAGAGGGCAAGCAAGTAATTCTGTGAGAGTGGTGGGCTCCTCCCAGATGATTTTCCCTCATTTATGTGGTTTTCTTGGTAGGTGGGATTCTTCGGAAGAAACACTAATAGTTTCATCATCCCTCTCATAGGTTGAGTTTGTCTCCATGCTTGTGAATTTGGAGTGGAAACTGATGAATATGAAGATATTTTTTAAGATATGAGGGTGAATATTGTATGTAGGAAATGACTACTATTTTTCTTTTGGGAAATGATGGAATGACTAATATGATGATTGTAGATGAAGGTTTTGATGATGGAATGGATGTAATGAGGGAATAGGAAATGGGAATTAGGGTTTGGGAATATAGTATAGAGTTAGGGTTTTGGGAATAGAGAGTGGGGTTTGGGAGGTGAGTGCCAATGATTTTGGGAGAGGGAAAGAGAAAGGGGTTAAGGGAAATTTGGTTAAAGGGCATGGGGTGTATAAAAATAATCAAAGGGGAATGAAAAATAGTAGAAGACAATACCCTATGGAAATTTGACAAAACAATTTGGAAACAACTAGGGTTTAGTTTTCTAAACATACAAATCACCACCACTGATGAAAAATTCCTTGCTAGACAGGATGAGAAGCTTCACTTGTTGAGAGGTGAATTGTGAAATTTGAGGCAGAGGAAAGTGATCAAAATCAATTAGAGGCTCACCAGACAAGTGCGCAGTGCACTTTGTATGCACAATGCACGAACGAAGTATAGTGGAAAACCTGCGCCAGATGTGCAGCATCATGTAGGTGTGCATCGCCAAAGTCTAGGTGCGCATCGTCGGTGAAATTTTAGGATTTTTACTCAATTTTTGTCTCTTTCTCCAAAAAACATAATTTTTTCCTTTAGCTCCCTCTCTTGGAACAAATGAAGACTTCAAATGCATAAATGAGCCTTTATATCTCCTTGCTTTAATTTTTTCATTTACCAAACCCACTTTCCTAACGTCTTAGTCACTTTTCTTTAAAAACTCTGTTTTTTTATTTGTAGTTTGACTCTTCTTGATCACTTGATGAACTAATGCCTTGATGTTTTGTTTCTTTCAGTGGTTGGAGTCGGCAAGGTGACCAAGGGCAGCAGCTAGAAATTATTACATAAAATTTGCACATGAAATGGAAAAAAACCTTGTTTTCACATCAAAACAAAGTTTTGAGGTAAAAACCATTTATGAAGCATATCATCACTGAATTTATGATCTTATGAACTTATAAAACCTCCTCCTATGCCTGCTGACCTTTTATTGAGTTTTGGATGACCATGGTGGCAAACCCTAGACCTAGTGAGACTAAAAAAACCCTAAAACTGATTTTGATAAATGGAATTAAACAAAATAATAGTAAATGACCTAAACATGTGAAAATAGGCCAACAGTTAAATACCATGAGGGAAATTGACAATAAACCACTACCATCAATTTATCCATGACCTAATGGAATGCAACTGATCGGACAAGACACCTAATATGCATGAAAAAAGAGAAATTTGATCACTGATGGAGGGATGTAGATACTAACACTAACATGCTCAACAAGAAGGTATAGAGTTTGAAGAAACTTTTGCACCTGTTGCTAGACTTGAAGACATAAGGATGTTTCTTGCTCTTTCTAGTTTTCAGAAATTCAAAAAATACCAAATGGATGAAAAATTTTCCTTCCTTAATGGAGACTTAGAAGAAGAGGTCTATATTGAACAACCAGAAGGATTCATTCTTGGAAATGATGCAAAACTTGTATGCAGACTCAAAAAGGATCTCTATGGTCTAAAATAGGCTCCAAGGGCCTAGTATTACTGTCTTGAAAAATATCTCCACCAACAGGATTTTTCAAAGGGGTCAGCAGATATCAATCTATATACAAAGATTGACACTGATAAAGTGCTAATAATTGTTGTTTATGTTGATGATATAATTTTTGGTAGTAATGAAGAATCCATGAGTCAGAATTTTGCTTCAGTAATGCAGCAAGAATTTGAAATGTCCTTGCTTTGTGAGCTTACCTATTTTCTTGGTTTACAAGTTCAACAAAATAAAGATGGTATTTTTCTTTCACAAACCAAATATCTCAAACAGATCTTGAAAAAGTATGGCATGGAAGATTCTAAACCAGTATGTACACCAATGGTAACAGGATGCAGTCTCAACTCAAATGATGAATCAGTAGCAGTACATCAACCAACTTACAGATCCATGATTGGCAGTCTTCTTTATCCAACAGGTACCCGACCTAACATCATGCATGCAGTAGGATGGGTTGGAATATTCCAAGCAGATCCAAAGGAATCACACCTTCAGGTAGTCAAAAGGATTTTCAAATATCTTCAAGGAACACAGAACTTTTGTTTATGGTATCCCAGAGATATAGATCTTACTCTTCATGCATATACAGATTGAGCAAGAAGTGTTGATGACAGAAAAATCACTAGTGGTGGTGCATTCTATATGGGTTCTAGGTTAGTGTCTTGGTTCAACAAGAAACAAAGTTCAATTGCATTATCTACAGCTGAAGCAGAATATGTGGCTGATGCATCTTGTTGCACACAACTACTTTGGATGATGCAAACCTTGCAATAAATTCAGTTCACATGTACTCCACCTATCTCCATTCTATTTGATAATACAAGTTCCATTAGTATTTCAAAGAATCCAGTCATGAACACGAAGACCAAGCACACACCCATAAAATATCATTTTCTATGTGAAAAAGTGCTTGAAAAAAATGTCAAATTGGAGTATGTTCCCTCCAAAGAATAGGTTGCTGATATATTCACTGCCCAGAGAGACATTTGAATATCTCAGACAAAAGCTAGGAGTAGTTGTTGCATCATCCTACTGTTAAATCCTATTTTTCATAGAAAGGTTGTTATACGCAAGTTTCATGAAGCGTAGTCGCGTACATATGCGGGTTTCTATGGGCACAATCGTGTATATGTTGGTTTGAGGGAAAGCATTGGGTCAGACTTAGGAAAAAGGGGTTTGATATGGTTCTGTCAATTATCTGCTCTATTTGATGATGGTTACAATCTACTAATAACATGTGGAAATATATAGGTCCTCATAAAGTTGTTGATAACTTGATGTATATCTGATTGACGATGATGCTTTGCTATTTCTTACTAATATATGAAATAATTAGATCTAACAGTAAACATCTGGCACAGGTTCAGGGGGAGCATATGCTTCTAATAATACATTGTTGGCATTATCCTAGAAGATCTTGGTACAGATCCACATAATTGTTTTGATTCAGGTGACTCTTTTGATGATGGAAATATATAGGCTATTGATCCTGATGTTGCTGATGGTACAAATCATATATGTTGTATGATAGTTGTTGATGAATATCATGGTCTTGTTGATGTCCTTATTATAAATGTCATGCATATCATTTAATGTAAAGGTCATGAAAAGACCTAATTTGTAAATGTAATATTTCTTGTTTTTGTCATGTATTAGCAATTGGTATATCGACACTTGGTTGGGTGGATGAGTCAAATTTGGTATATCCCCACTTGGTCGGGAGATGGATGTATGTATGAGTCATTGGTGATAAGAAGGTCATTGGTGATGTATGTGTATAGTCACGTTATTCTTTTAGAAAACATTTTTGCAGACTTTTCTTGTGCTCAGAGGGAGCATGGACTCAAACATGGGAGCTCAATCAGTACACTTCAACATATCAAAGAATTTAGCATGCACTCAGGGGGAGCAAGACCCTTTGCCCTTGATGTCAAAAAGGGAGAATAACTTGGTATTGTTGTTGCCATCAAGTCCAAAGGGGGATATTTTGGCATTATGATACAGGTATTGTCCTTGACGTCAACTCACTCAGATGAAAGATCACAATATAGCAGGTTAACGACAAAGAATTACAGATCAATCTACATAGAATGAAGAAAGAGAGGTATACGCAGGTTCACCTTGACCAAGTTGCAAATACATGCAGGTTCACTGACCACAAGTAGCATATACATACACACACATGTTCACAAAAGGAAAAGCATGTATACCTTGGAAAACTAAGTTTTTGGTCTGAAGTTTTTGGTCCATGGTATTGGTCCAAGGTATTTGGTCCGAGATATTGACCTTAGGTATTTAGTCCAGGTATCGGTCCTAAGTGGTTTTGGTCCATGGTATTGAGAAAGGCCTAAAACTATAAAAGGAGGAGAAGATCATTAGGCCAAGGTGTGCAAGTATCGAATATCCGATGAAGTGTAAGATCTAGTATGCAGGCTATTGGCTTATGGTGTTGTGCTTGATCTGAACCAAGGATGAACCTTAGTGGTTGATGGAGGATAAAATCTAATCATGGATCAGGATCTTAAGGCTTGAAATGAATTATCTTTATATGGTTTGATCATGTTTATTATAGATCTGTATACTGACGCATGTGTTGTTCTATAAATATTATGATCTGGGTATAACTGAAGTCTGGAATAGCTGCAGAATTATGAATTAATATTTGCATATGTATACGTTGGTTGGATTTGACAAAAGCGCGTACACACGCAGGTTCGACACATGGAAGTAGTGTATACCTTATAAAATATGTTTCAATTGTTTATGTTTACTGTTGCAGAGTTTTGGGTTCTGGTTTGGGTTATGGTTATTGTATTTTGGTGACAGATTCTAAATGCTCAGATTGATGGGCTGTCAAAGTGATTGATTGATTCGGTTGCGGTTGGTTCATAAACTGATTGGTTGATGCGGATGTATTTTATGATTGAATTACAGTTATGATTTTGTTGATGGATCTAGTCTGAAAATTTATGAAACGTGGTCCTTAGAGAAGGAAATAAGGGCGTAGCCTTCTGTAGGTTGTAGTCTACGTACTAGTAAACATATCGGCTAGTACAAGAGTTAGGGGGTTGTAGCTCCCTTCCAGGAGAAGCTGGAGAATGAGAGAAGGTTGTAACCTTCTGCAGGTAGAAGCTTGTGTATTGGTATAAGTCTGCACCAGTACAAAATTGTAAATAGATTTTCTTATTATTAAAAGAAGACAGAGACGACAACAGCAGGTGGCTTTCACCCACATTGGGTTTCCACCTTATATCTTGGTGTTCATGTTTGTTGCTTATGTGTGATGCTTTATTCTTTTTTTACTGCACTATCTAATAAATCTCTCATATACTGGTTAAAGTTCAATGCATGATAAATTGGGTAAATCAAAAGTTCTCTAGATATTTGCTGGTTTCCTTAAGTACAGTCACGTATACACGCTAGTTCACTTAGCTAAAGTAGCGTATACAAATCTGTTTGGAAAATTAAATTATTGATGTAATAATATTGATTCACCCCCCCTCTCAGTATTATTTCCAACATGAAAATTTTGGTGCCAAAGGAGAATCTCTTGAATTCCTTCGTCTCGACCTTAGCATGATTGAGATTCCAAATCTCATACAACCTGATCTGCAAAGGAATAGCAAGCTAGGCTGCCTTCTTCTTGTGTAGTCTACATGACAACCTTGTCAAGATATCATATGACACTTCTTGCATGAAGACATTATACATGGAAAACTTTGGTAAAACATGTGGAGCCTTCTCCACGCTGTACATCCAAATGAACGTGTCAAGAGGTGAGGCATACCAATCTGCTATGTCAATCAATGCCTCCATCGCTACCTACGATATGTAATGTGGATCCTACTCAAATATCATCCTGTACGCCAGGGTGATGAATTGGTTTGATAAATGTATGATAACTCCATGGAATCTGCATTCAGAGATCAACCTGCAATAAGTGTGCACAGAGGTTTCTAAAGGTGTCCATGCCCAACCCAAGCTTGGGAACTGTTGACGGGCATAGAATGCATCAAGTATGTAAGCATACATGTATATCTTCACTTGATGACCCTTGGGTGGATATCGGGCTTCTGTCACCTATTCCTTCAACCTGAGAACCAACATGTCAGACCAGTTGCAAGGTCTTCCTTCGCTCGCCAATTGAGCCAACATAATCGCCCAACTCTATGGGAAGGTCTCTGTGCTCTCTTTGTCGTATAAGTGGCATGCAAATATGACCAAGAGCTGATATGCCTTCCACATTATCCTTGACTTGTAAACCTAGCTAGGTGTTGTGTTGAAGTTGGATGGCCCTTTCACCCAACTCTTCAAGATATCTCTTGAGTTAGCACTGTTACTGGGTCTCATGAAGGGTGTATCCATCATGATCATCAGCTACGGAAAGTGATACATCTCCTCAAAATCCTTCACCCTGAAGGTAGAAATTTTTGTTCCACTGACACTGCTCAACACCATTGTTTCTGGATCAGTATGTGAGACAATCCAGTGGATCATGTCTGCGCATGGAAACATGGGATACTTGCATACAATCTGGTACAACCCAGACTTGTGTACATTGACATAGACCCTAGGTCTTCTGGATTCTCCTCAAATGTACCTGAGAAGGTTTCATTGATGTCATTCCATTTCATGTTGATATCCATGACTATGAATAGCTTAGTGTCTTCATAGATAGGCAATCTCATAGACACTTTCTCAACTGCATCTCCAGTTGTACTATCAATGGTGTCCTTTGACCCTACTCTCTTGGAGGCCATTGTACATGTACTACTGAGAGACAGAAAAGCACGTGTGATACCTAGAGACAGAGAAACACTCATGGCAAGAAATGTGTCAGTTGAAAACCAAAACAACTTGAAGACTGACATGCAATACACCCGAGTGACTGACTGGAAAGATTGTGCAATTTTGACGCGGAGGCTAGGAGACTGACTACCAAAACTATGCAAAGCAAAATCTAGATTGTCAGCGGGCTGAATGACTGCTGAAAAAATTTCCAATGCACAGTCCATCCTAGCTTGGTGAGGACTGAAACTGTGCAATGCGCAGTTTCAGTCAGCAATGACTGCAACCAGCAAATGCATTTGCACAATTTCTTGGGCCAGCAGGGCACTACCTCTGAGAATTGCATAATGCAAGCCTAGAGGCCAGTATCGGTCTAGATTTGTGCACTTTCTGGGAGGAAGGTAGAGCCTTCACTCTTAGAAATGCACGTTGCAATTCAGTCAAGGCAAGGTTTGAGCCAAGATAGTCGAGACCTGCTGACAAACCACGGAAAACATGTAAAGTTTGAATTCATGGTGAAGCTGAGTGAAAACAAGATTGAATGATCATGCATGCAAAAAATGAGTGCAATATTCATAAAACAGGAAAAAAACAAGTGTGTGAAGTGAGTCACTGCAACGACGACCGTTAGTGTAGAAACAATGTCATGCATGTGACAATAAAGAGATGCAATGAACAACTTGAAACAATGCTTCTACAAGCTAACATGCATTAAAAGGACAACAAGTTTTCATTGAAACCAAGCAAACAGCACTCACACAAAATGAAATACAAAAAATGACAGAAAAGCAGTAAAAGACATGAAAAGGAGACTTACTCGAAAAAAGTTGATCTGAATGTGCCAAATTCTCCTAGATGCAATGTGGGATGTCAGAGCTCCAAGATGGATGTGAGGAATGAGATCTGAAGCATCAAATAAATAAGTTTGATAAGATCAAGGTTTGTGATGCGCATGCCACAAATCTAGGAAAAAGCAACACTTGGCAAGACGTTTCTAAAACGGCTTTTGCATGTAACCTCTAGCTGCTAAAACTAGATCCCTAAAATCTAGGGATGCTTTTTTCTTTTTTGCTTTTTTTCTTTTTTTGGGAAAAGAAACCCATGCATGCAAATCAAGATTGCTCAATCCTAGAGTGAACCAGTCAACCTGGGAGCACATGCAACAATGTGTAAGCCTGTGAATGACTTTTGTGTAGTTTTTGGGCTAAGAAAGTCTAGTTGTCCCTCAGGCATTGCAAAATTTCTACACTGAACGCTGGCTATTAGTCAGAATTGTGCAATTTTTTAGAGCAAGCCCAGTGATGGGCTGCATTTCGTAATTTCGAGAGGGAAGGCTTCCTTGTTGTTTTTCACATTTCTGGAGATGGATTGTGCAATTTCCACAGGGAATTTTGGTTCCCTTCTAGAATTGCGCAATTTTCTAGGTGAACATAAGAACCAAAAAGTGACTAAGTCCCCGAATATCAACTTGCGGGTGGGAGGCAAACAAGCTATCAAACACAGGTTGATAAGCCACTGAAACTTAACTGAAGCATCAATACTTGGATAGTGCAAGACATGCTGGTAAGGAGGGTGGTTGTAGCCGCTACAACAGAATGATTGTCCAAGACTTTTTGGAGATCTGGAGAAATAGATGATTTTGATGTTTGAACCCCTAGAGAGAATAATCATGCAATTGCACCTCATTGCTATTTATTCATAATCCTTTTCATGCCATTAGAGTTGACTATATTTCCTGGTTTCCCTACGATACCCCTTAATTGAACTTCCTTTCTTTCCCAAAAATGTTACGATAAATGTTCTTGAAAATTGAAGGCTATTGTCCCCAAATATTGTAACCATTGGATTCCTAGTACAACATCAGCACCACCAATTGGAATGGAAAGAATTGGACTATTAAATACATATTCCCCATGGTTAAATTGATATTATGACAATTTCCAAAGAAATTTATAGTTCCTCCATTTCCAACAATCACTTGATACTTTGGTATTGGATATAGGAAGAAATTCAATTCCTTGGCTATCTTACAATAAATAAAATTATGGGTACTACCCAAATCAATCATCACTATTATCTTTCTCTTCTTGACATATCCTTCTATCTTGAGAGTTTTAGGTGTGGTAATTCCTACCAATGAATTACAAGATATGGTAGCTTTAATTTCTTCTTTCTTTGGGGTTGGTTCCTAGTTTATGTCCTCCTCTTTTGACATTTCTTCTCCCATTAATTCCTCCTCTTCATAGTCTATGTAGAATAATTTCTTCTCAAAACACTTATGACCTTTACTGTATTTTCTATCACAACGGTAACAAATCCATTTTTCTCCTTTTTCCTCCATCTATTGTGGTGTAAACCTTGTTGGTTATGGAAGGCTAGGAGCAACAACACTTCCATCTTTATAGTTGTGAGTGGTAGACTTCCTTATTGCCATTATTTTTCTTTCAACTCTTATTGCCACCCTGAATGCCTTCTCTAGTGAATCAGGTTCCCAAAGATGAACCTCGTGTTGGATGTTATATTTTAAATTCCCTATGAAGACATCAATCCTATGCTCCTCTGGAATATTGGTTACCCTAATATTCAATTTTTGGAAGTCTTCAATGTGCTCTACCATTGAACCCTTTTGTTTGAGATTTATCAATTGGCTAAAGAAGGTGTTTATCTTTGTATCTTCATAATGTCCTATCATTTCCTCAGTAAAAAATGACCAGGTGAAAATTTGTTTACGAGAACAAAACCATCTATACCATACACACTGGTTGAGTTCTAAATATAAAGATGGATACGTACCTTTTGTGATGGTTGCACATCCTGTAAATCAAAATATTGCTCCATCTACAGTATCCATGTTACTAGATACTTGCCATCAAACTGCCTCATACCTATCTTTGGAATGTGGTGGTCATTAAACCCCACATTGGAGTCTCTAAAATCGTAATTCATATTCCTTTTTTCATCATCATGACTTTCATGGATTACCTTGTCACCATCGGGAAGCTTTTCTTGCAAAACTTTTGTCAAACCTTCGTTCAAACATTCCATGTATGATTTTAAACCATCCAACTTAGCTTCCATGCCATCCTTCAAACTTTCTATTTCTTGTTTTAAACCATCCATGTCACCTTTTAATTCATATTTGTTTTATCTTTGTGAGAGCGAAATTTGTTGCACTTGGTCCCGTAATTTTTATATATAATGCTACAATTCTTCCTTTTCATGAGACATAGTAGAGATTTCTGAGGGCTTAATGGGAGTAGAATTATTTTTTTGAGGAATTTTAGAAACAAAAATTGATATCTATGCTTTAATATGCCCTTGGAATCACTTCAAAATAATTTTTCAAATAAAAGTTATGCAATATTTTTTTAAAAAATACACACATTTTTCTTGCTTTAAGAGCTCGATCTTGAAATAGTTGTAACTTTGTAATTTCGAATCCCCAATTTCTAAAATTCAGTCCTATAGTAGCCCTTTGAGTCTTCTTTCCAATCCAGTAAGTCATACCAAGATTGGATTCTTCAAGAAAGTGTTATTCCAAATCTCCCACAATGATATGATTATACATTAGTTTAGTAGAGCGAACTTGCATGGAGTGCCATGTGTCACTATTTCGACCTTCGGCCCTGAAATTGATACCCAAAAAACTAAAGTTCGTCCTATTTCAGTCACTTTTTAAGAAATTAAAATTTGATTCTTGAAGAGAAACTTATGATCATTTTCCCTATATCAGCTGTTTGAGATGGAATTTTGGAGCCTTCAAAAACCCTAACTTCCTAAAATCATATCTCCAAGAATATGGCGAGATAAGATCTGAAATTTATACACGAGGTTCACCAATATTTCAGCTCCACGTGATTGTAAGTTTAGCTTTTGAAGCTTCGTATAAACAAAGTTATAGTAAAAATTCCATGATGACCTATTTCAAGAAGCGAAACCCTAGAATCCAAAGCTCTCATACCAAATGTTATGCAACGAGCTCACAAATAGATAGATCAATGACTTAAAAATTATCCTCTTTGAGGGGGGGAACACCTTTCCATTACATAAATGAAAAATTATTAGGTGATAAAAATGACAAGAACTCCTTTGTATATATAGGGGCGTAAGGAGTCTCAATATAATCAAAGCCTACATAACGATAATAATGTAAGGGAACAACATAACAATAGTGGCCTTCTATGGGGCACAACAATAACAATATGAGCTACATGGGCACGACAATAACAATAAGTGGGATACACTAATATTATAGGGACCTAACAAGTTTCCTCCTTTCAAGGAGAATTCTTCCTCATCACTTTGTATAAGTACCAATTCAAATCTTCCTCTAGAGGCATGTATGTCTTAGTCTTCTTGTGGAGAAAACTTGTTTTTTAGTAGCTCCACTCATTTCTAGCAAGATGTACTTAGATTGATTCAAATAATGAAGTTTGGTGCCATTTTTAGCTTCTAAGGATTGGTTTCCTTCATAGGACTCTGATTTTCCTTGGGATTGGCCATCTTAGGAACCTCAAATCCCTCTTGTACAATTTATTTATTTCCTTTGAATGTCTTTTTCAATTGCATCTCCTATTTTTGCACTTACTATTCATGTTTCTTTTGTTGTAGGTCATATTTGTTAGACAATTTAAGTTTACTTTTTTGTAGTTTTTTTATAGATTCACAAGCATTATAAATCCTTCGAACAACAATGAAAATTCATATTCATTATTGAGCTACTTGGATTGGTCTACTAGTTCAAAAATCTAGAATTTCTAGAAGTCCCTTGTAGCAAAATAATAGTAATTTTCTTCTATTTTTTAAAACATGTTAGTGAGATTCATTTAAGTTTATTCCACTTTTATTAGGTCATAACAACATTCAATTTAATAACAATTTCTATGCCATACAATTTTCATTTGATTAGGTTAGGCAGTTGGTAGGTTAACTAGCTCACTAGTTCTTGAATTTCTAGTTTTTAGAGTAGTATTTTTTTGTTATCTTTTAGCATGTGTTAATGTGGGTATTTTGGAGTGATTCCTCTTAGAATGGAGTCCTAAGAAATCTCCTCAGAAAGTTATCTCCTCATGTAGAAAAAGAGGGCCTCCTGTAGCACCTCTTCTAGCACTCCTGTAGCACGTGTAAACTTGACCAGATTTTGTCCAAAAGTTTGGTTTTTATCTCTTAGGATTGAATAATGATCCCTAGGATCTAAATTAAATATTGGGAAACAAAAAGGCACCACTTAGGACTTTCCATTTTACAAAGTAGATTAGGCATATTTCTTTGAATTTATGCTATTAGGATTTCAATTACAAATTTTTGTTATTGCATAGGATTAGTTTCTTTTCAAGGAACCTTTTCACATTCTGCAATTAGACTAATGATTTTTATTGTTGCATGTACAAAATGGTTTACAATATGAAAATAAAAAATTACTTTTCATTCCTGCAAATATCATAACCTTTACCTTCTTGTAATTAGGACTAGTGTTTACATTTGAGAAAGTAGCATATCCATTTCTTGAAAACTGAGTAACATTCCCATTTCTGCAATTAGTTGAGGCTTTGATCTCATGACATTCACTCCATTACATCATATCAACGAAATAAGGACACATTATATGTTTCACATATAGTGTCGATACCTCTTAAGTTTATAAGAACCTCGGGTTGATAATTTAAATTGGTAGCCTTGGGAGTTGCAACATTCTTGTTTCAATAGTGAGGCTCATCACTTTTTTGTGTCGTTGTTGGGGAGGTGTCAAAGTATGCATTGTTTTCTTCCATATTTGATTCATTTCTTTTAATTTCTCCAAGAACAAAAATTTCATTAGGAATATTTCATTTCAAAGTCAGAAAAATTGCATTGCATTGCATTAGAATTCTTATTCAAAAATTTTTATATAAAAGAAATACTTCTCCAACACCAAACCCCCCACTTGATCACATGGTGTAGTAAGAGCCAGATCACCATCTAATGTTTCAGTTATAAGAAGAAGAGGTGGTAGAGAAGATAGAAGAAATGGATGGAGATGATGGCAATGAATAATATCCTCTTCCATTTCCCATTCAAGATACTGATATCTTTATTCATATGAAGAAAATCCCTCCATATTTCCTTCCCAACTTCCATGGTACGAAGTCAGTG
The DNA here is from genome assembly GCA_000404065.3 of Pinus taeda. Taxonomy (NCBI): domain Eukaryota; kingdom Viridiplantae; phylum Streptophyta; class Pinopsida; order Pinales; family Pinaceae; genus Pinus; species Pinus taeda. The sequence continues at coordinate 24,877 of APFE030538328.1, read as the reverse complement.
GATCCGGAAACCTTTCTCTTTGAATTTGAAATCCTTTGTGGGTCTTATGGTTAATTACTAAACACTCAAAAATTGATATTGTTTCCAACAACATTGAATGATATAGCTCTTAAATGGTTCATGAGTTTAGAGACAAATTCAATAAGATCATGGAATGATATGAAAAATATAAAGATCGTGATATTAAAGAAGAAATATTTAGAATGGCTCAAAAAGAAGATGAGAACCTTGAGGATCTAATAGAGGGGTTCATGTACAATGTTAAGAGGGAAAACTTATATCATTTAGGATCCGACAAACTAAAAACCCTCTTAAGTAGAAAAATTAGAGATGATTGGATGGATCTCCTTGATCTCATGAGTAGAGGTGACGTTTTACAATTATCATTTGAAGAGCTTTGTGAAACATGCAAGGGCATATCAATAGGAAGGGAAAGAGTAAGTAAATCAACATCAAGATCAATAAGTCAAGCTGAACTTGGAAATTTGCTAGATAACTTTAAAACAAAAATTCTTACCATTCGAAGAGAACAAGTAGAAATGTTAATAATGCAATATGAGCAAAAATAATATTTTGATATTTGTGTTCTCCATGTAGTATCACATGCTATTAAATATTGCCCATCATTACCAAGGTTGAAGGAAGTTTACCAAGAGGACAATGGAGAAAGTCAATCACCAAAGAAGTTACGTTTTGTAGCTCCAAGAAGACCATGGCAACCTAGTCAACCTGATATGATGCAAGAACCTAATTCAAAATTTCAAGATTATACACATCCATCTCAAAGTAATTGGAGCACACTCTTTCTTTGGCAACCTTGGCCATCTCAACCCCAAAACAAATCTTGGTAACAAAGTTGGAAAATAACTTATGGGATAATTCCACAATATCCTTAATATTTTCGTCAATATCCCCAATACTCAACTCCATGTTATCTCCTACCATCCACCTCCACCACAACCACAACATCAAGCACATCCATCTCAAATATCCACTCCCACTCAATTACTTGTACCACCATTTCCAAACCCGCACAAAGAAGTAGTTTATCCCACTTACAATGTTGAGGTATAACACCTCCAAACATCTCCTCTTGATCTATTTAGTATTCATCTTAGCTCAGAAAGAGTATTGCAAAAGAGGGATTCTCTTGATGGAACTGAAGGAAAACATTAAGAAAAAGAAGATTCAAATGAGAAGAAAGAGAATCATGGGTTACACTTGATGAAGAGCATAAATCAAAATTAGATATTGGGAAATTTCCCTCATTTTTACGATCAAATCCTCCATATGTTCAAGATAATAATTAGTAAAAAGAGGAAGATTTGAATTTCATGGTAGAAGAAGACATGAAGAATGATCCAGATGAGAAATAAAGCCAAGGGAATCAAATATATTTTGAGGTTTGGTTCCAGAAAATCAACAATATGGAGCATCACTCTCTTCTTCAATAGTGCTTGATATCGTCAAAGTCAAAACATTTGGTCTGTAAAATTCAAGTACATGTCAAAGCATATATTTTGAACCTACACATGAGTTTATCTGTCATATTGATGTGCACATGGATCCATTGGAAGTATTCCTATACTTGAAAGACATTTTGTTTTTTTAGGTAAAGTAGGATAGAAAAAAAAGAAATAAAAGATGGAAAAAAGAGAAGAAAGAAGAAAAATAAAATCTCAAATGAAAACCTCCTTTGAGGCAACTAAATATTGGCTCATTGGTTGAAAACATCAGTGAGGAGGTGGTCAATGGGTTGGAAAAAGAGAAAAAGGAGAAAAGAAAAGATCTTAGGTGAAAACCTCCTTGGAGGGGCCTAGGTAGACCTACTAGTTTAAAACCTCATTGAGGCAGCTAGTAGGCATAGGGAAAAAGGAAAAAAAATGAAAAATGAAAAGGAAAAATATTATTTTCTCCATGTATCTTTCTTAGATGAATGTAGGTTCTCTCCAACCTTTGCAAGCAACAATAATAAGTTAACACCAAAAAAAAAAAGTAGATCAAAAACTTAGTCAAAGAAAGTCAAACTTGGGCTTTATCCTCCTTTCTTCAGATGCTCCAACATGACCAAGGCCATATCAATCCATCATCCTCATCTACTTCCAACATCCACCCATAATTTCTAAGCCTTTCCCATTCATTCTTCTCACTATCCTAAAATGTTACAAGAGGGTTCTCTTTTGCTACAAGAGACCAAAATAAATAGAGTACAAATTATTTTTACCATATCTTGAACATCGTGCATCCATTCATTGATCAGTTTCATGGGGAGATGCATATGGATGATTGTAACATGCTTAAGGAATTTCAATAAATTCCACTACACACTTTTCAATAACTTGGCCTCTATCAACTACGTCCATTTTTGTTTTTTCTCAATATTCATGCATCCGTTGGCAAAGATTTTTTATCTAGAGGTGCATAAGGATGATGGGAACATGCTCAAAAAATTTCAAGTCCTTCTAGTCTACTGTTTGAGAGATATGGATAAAACAATTATGCTACTCGAGACTATCCTAAAATGCTACAGGAACAACCAGAATTGCTACAAGAGGGGCCAAAATTGCTACAAGAGTGTGATCAGCATAGAGAGAGGCATAAAATCCTATGTTTCCCTTGGAGTAATGAATAAATAAGTATACCACACCATTTAGTCACTTTTCCATCCAAAAATTCATCTCTATCCATGAAAAATCCACATTTTCACCCCTTCTTTCATTACTTTCACCACAACCAAGGTTTTTTATCCTTGTCCATAGATTGATCATGAATTTCTAGTCTTTTTGGAAGCATTATCTAAAGGATATTGTTGTTATAGAGTGGTCTTCGTGACTTCTATAGAAATAAATACATTCCTGTAGCAGCCTACAATTACCTTATAAGACCACAATTCAGAGAACCAGAATGAAGAACCAATAATCATGAAGACATTAAAGAGTTATTTCCTGAAATTTTGGGCAACTACAGGACCTCTACAGATTGCTACAGGATCATTTTTCATCTTCAACAAAAACACTTGATCCACCATAGAAATAAAAAATAAAAAATAAAATAAAAAAAATGTGTTGACAAGCATCTATCAATCAAGTATATGTCAAAAATATTTCCAGGACAGAGCCAATGCACAAAGAAACAAGCATGGGAAGATAACACCACAAGGAGGCAGAAAATCAACCATTATTCCTAAATCAGCATACAAAGGTAATGATTTCTTAGAAGACGCTCAAGAACAACCTCACTCATGTTTAGATCTACTATGCATCCAGCAAAGGATTAGCACATCAGAAAGCAACCTCATACAACAGACATCAATGATGAATTATGCCACCATGCAACACCTACAACACAATATTTGGCTCCAGAATCACTTGCAAAAACACACCCAGGGTAAGGGTCAAGTATGTGATCCTCTAAAACATTCCTATGAACTTATTTTAGATTGAAAAATGTTGGAAGTGTGTGAAGGAAAAAAAACATAGCCAAAATGAGTAGCAAAGAAACCTCGGCCTTATCTAGTGGATAACTTCACCTTTCCACCAACACACACACATATGTGGGAGAGGAACAAAAAAAAAGTGAAGAGGACTTTAGAAGATGGGTTGTAATCATTTAGTAGTGATGGAGGACAAGGAGTGCGAAGGGGTAGGTGAGGGCCATCTTAGTTAACTCAAAGCACTTTGAGTTTATTTTGCATGCAATGAAAAAAAAAGAGAAAAATAAATAAAAATAAAATAGTAAAACGGTGGACCCACCACCTCTTAGCATGGAAGGAATAGCCTCTATAGGATTCAGGTTGGTTGTTACAGAATAAAATAGAGCTACTGTTAGAAAATTATATATTATGGAGCAATGTAACACATAAAATATTGCAGAAATATAAACACATAAAATGCATAAAACAAGAGAGACACAGATATATATGGTTCACCCAATTTGGGCTACGTCCACGAAGAAATAGCAAGTCCTTCTTTTATTATATTATCCAGTAAAATAAAGAGATACAACCAATAGTAGATCTGTTGTAACTCCCTCTTCGCTCTCAATCTCTTCCCTTTTCCTCACTCAGAATACAAATATGCCTAGACGCAATACAATTCCATCATATATATAGTGAGGGGTTGCCTTCTAGGGAAAAAAAAGCTTACAAATCATCTCCCTAATGAACGGCCTAGATTGACTAGAAATTACTAGACTTTTACAAGGAAATTTTACATCTATTTTTAGCTTCGAGGGCACTGCCCCTGAGCCACTACTAGGGGACTGATGGCCCCCGGACCCCCCAGCCGGGTGGGATTAGCCCCCTCAGACCCCCGCGGGGGGGGACAAGTCCCCCTGCACCCCACCTCGTGGAGGGGTGTACAATCTTCCTGGGGTATATATCTGGCTGAAACCTTTGAATACAGGAGATAATCAAGCTCCACACCCAACAATCTCCCACTTGTAGACTAATTATAGAAACTCCACCAATGCTTCATTTGCTAGACAATGCCTCCTCTTTGGACCTGTTTGTTTCTCATCTTCTTCATCATACTTGAAGACTAATTGAAACTGAGCAGATTCTCAGTTTCTCCCTGGTTACAACTTTTGTTTACATATCTTTCTGGCTAGTGTGTATCTTTTCCAGCTTCGACTGTCCATCTTCTAATGCTGACCGTATGAAATGGTACTTGAGCTGTATATGTTTCGTCTTGGAATGAAATGCAGAGTTCTTTGTCAGATGTATGACACTCTGGCTGTCACTATATAACCTACCCAACTCCATCTTTTTACCCAATTCATCCAGAAACCTTTGTAACCAAATCATTTCTTTACTAGCCTCTATAGCAGCAACATACTTTGCTTTTGTTGTTGAAAGTGAAACAACACTTTGTATTTTTGAAACCTAACTGACAGTTGCTCCACCTACAGTAAATACATACCCTGTAGTGCTCCTCCTATTATCTCTGTCACCTACCATATCTGCATCAACATATCTCTGTAGAGCAATTTTTGAACCACCAAAGCATAATGCTTGATTTGTGGTACATCTAAAATACCTGAGAATCCACTTCACTACCATCCAATGTTCTTTTCCTAGATTGTTCATGTACCTTCTTACAACTCCCAATGCATGTGCAATATCAGGCCTTGTGCAAACCATTGCATACATTAAGCTTCCAACTGCTGATCCATATAAACTTTCGACATATGAGCCACTTCTTCCTGAGTCTTGGGACACGCCTCCTTACTTAATTTGAAATGGATAGACAAAGGTATACCAACGGGTTTTTCATTCTGCATATTAAACCTTTTCAACACCTTTTCTATGTACTCACTTTGAGACAATGTTAATTTGTGATTCTTCCTGTCTCTAGTTATTCTCATACTAAGGATTTGTTTTGCAACACCCAAATCCTTCATTGTAAATGAGTTCTCCAAATTCCTTTTGAGCACATTTATTTCCTACATGTTAAAACCTACAACAAGCATATCATCTACATACAATAACAATATAATATAGTTGCCATCATTTTGCCTTTTGAGATAAACACAATGGTCAGAGTGACATCTAGTATAACCTTGGTCAGACATAAACCTGTCAAATTTTAGATACCAGTGCATTGGAGTCTATTTTAAGCCATACAAGCTCTTCTTCAACCTGCACACTAGTTTCTCCTTCCCTTTTACCTCATATCCTTGTGGCTGCTGCATATAAATCTCTTCCTCCAAATCCCCATGGAGAAAGGTTGTCTTTACATCTAACTGCTCAAGATGCAAATCTTCAACTACTACTAGACTTAAAATAGTTCTAATTGAAGTCATTTTAACAACAAGAGAAAATATTTCATCACAATCAATACCTTTCTTCTTTGCAAACCCCTTCACCACAAGTCTAGCTTTGTACCTTGTTTTCCTCCATCTTCTTCCTTCAGCCTTTAAACCCATTTATTCTTTAATGTAGTTTTTCCTACAAGAAACTTGACTAAGTCCCAAGTCTGGTTATGCATTAAGGAGTCCATCTCTTCTTCAATGGCTACCTCCCACTTCTTCCTGCTTTCAACTTGCATTGCTTCTTCATAACATTCGGGTTCACCAGAATCAATCAACAATAAATAATATAATGAAGGAGAGTATCGTTCAGGGGGTCTACTTATCCTGGTAGATCTTCTAACACCGCTTTCAGGTGTTTGGGGTGCCTGCTGCTGTTGCGGTTGTTGATGCTATTGTGGTTGTTGATTATTATCATTTTTAGACACCTTTACCTTGTCAGTGATTTCATCAAGAACAGTGTATTCCTTGTTTTCTTCTTCCCATTTCTTTTCTTGCAACTGATTCTTATACAAGACCTTTTCATTGAATATTACATCTCTGCTCCTAATGATTTTGTGATTTTCATAATCATATAAGCGATAACCAAAATCATTACCACCATATCCAATAAAGGTACATTTCTTTGACTTTGCTTCAAGCTTTGTTGTATTTTCTTTATCAATATGGACAAAGG
>APFE030538328.1:0-18373 GCA_000404065.3 Pinus taeda | reverse complement strand
CACAATAGTAACAATATGGGCACTACATGGGTACATCAATATAATAAGTGGGTTGTAGTAATAACAATAAGGGGTTACACTAGTAGTATAGGGGCCTAACAGTTGTCTTTACATCTAACTGCTCAAGATGCAAATCTTCAACTGCTACTAGACTTAAAATAGTTCTGATTGAAGTTATTTTAACAACAGGAGAAAATATCTCATAAAAATCTATACCCTTTTTCTGTGCAAACCCTTTCACCAAAAGTCTAGCTTTATACCTTTTTCTACCTCCATTTTCTTCCTTCAACTTGTAAACCCATTTATTCTAAAATGTTGTTTTACCTGCAGGCAACCTAACTAAGTCCCAAGTCTGGTTATGTGCTAAGGAGCCCATCTCTTCTTTCATGGCTTGCTCCCACTTCTTCCTAGTTTCTACCTGTACTGCTTCTTCATAACATTCTGGTTCACCAGAATCAGTCAACAATACATAATATAATGAAGGAGAGTGTCGTTCAGGGGGTATACTTATCCTGGTAGATCTTCTAACACCACCTTCAGGTCTTTGAGGTGCTTGTTGCTGTTGTGGTTGTTGTTCTAGATGTTGATCATTATGATTTTCAAGCACCATCACTTTTTCTGTGATCTCGTCAAGCATTGTGTATTCTTTGTTTTCTTTTTCCTGTTTTCTTTCCTGTAGCTGATCCTTATACAAAAACTTTTCATTGAATATGACATCTCTGCTCCTAATGATTTTGTGTTTTTCATAATCATAAAAGTGATAACCAAAATCATTAACACCATATCCAATAAAGGTACATTTCTTGGATTTTGCCTCAAGCTTTGTGCTATTTTCTTTATTAATGTGGAAAAAGGCTTCACAACCAAAAGTCTTTAAAAAAGAGTAGTTTACCTTTTTACCTGTCCATGCCTCCTCTGGAATACCACCATCCAAGGAACTTAAAGGCCTCTGTTTATTAGATAAACAATAGTATCTACAACATCTGCCCAAAATTGTAAAGGCAATCTTGCATGCAATCTCATGCACCTTGCATGCTCCATGATTGTCTTGTTCATCATTTCCGACACACCATTTTCTTGTGGTGTTCCTGGAACTATCTTCTCTCCGTGAATTCCATTCTCAAAACAATACCTATCAAACTCTTTTCTACAATATTCACCTCCATTGTTTGATCTGAAACACTTCAACCTTTTTCTTGTCTCATTTTCAACCAAAGATTTCCATTTCTTGAAAGTATCAAATACATCAGATTTATTTCAAATACAATAAATCCAAGTTTTTTTGGTTGCATCATCAATAAAAGTAACATAATAACGAGAGCCACCAAGAGATGATACCTGAGCAGGTCCCCATACATCTGTATGCACAAGCTCTAATTTTTCACTCTTCTTTTCTTTCCAAACTCTAAAGAATCTGACTCTCTTCTGTTTTCCATAAACACAATTTTCACATATTTTTAAATCAACATGCTTCAAACCTAGCAACAAATTTCTTGAGTGAAGAATCTGCATCCTCTTCTCACTCATGTGCCCGAGCCTATGATTCCACAATGTCGTATCTTCTCCTATAGAGGTTAAAGCATTATCAAAATTAGAAATATGATTGCATAAATACAATGTACCAACCTTTTCTTCTTTTGCTATTACCAAGGATCCTTTAGTGACCTTCCAGGTTTTATCTGTGAAAGTAGTTACGCAACCTTCACCTACCAACTACCTTGTTGAAATCAGATTTTTCTTGAGATCTGGAACATGTCTTACCTCCTTCAATAGCCATTGATTTCCATTCTGTTGTTTTAGTTGTTTTATGAAAACTCTACCCATTCCAACAATTTTACAGGGTTTATCATCACCCAATCGAACCTATCCAAAATCTCCTTGAACATAATCATGAAAATGTTTCTTATCAGGTGTGGCATGGAATGATGCCCCTGAATCTACCACCCAGGCATCAATAATATTTTCTAGTGAAAGAATCAAAGCATCTTGCAACACATCACTTGTTACATTCGCTTCATGATTATTTTCTTGTTGCGTGTCTCCTTCTTTTCCCTTCCAAGACTTGCAGTCTTTCTTCAGGTGTCCTTTCTTCCCACATTTCCAGCACACTATCCCTAATCTGGACTTGGATCTACATTTTCTTGACTTACTGTGATATCCTGGGATCTTTCCTCTTTCCATTTTTCTTCCCCTAGTCTCTGTAGTCAAAGCATTACCTGATGTCTCACCAGAGCTTTTCTGTCGCATTTCCTCACTAAGGATTGCACCGGCAACATCATCAAACTTTAAAGTACTAGATCGAGAGACAGAGTTACTAATGGCCATAACTAAGCCATTCCAGCTTTCTAGCAATGAGCACAGAAATAACAGAGCCCTAACTTCATCATCAAAATTTACCCTACAGAACTTAACTGACTTGAAACTGTATTAAAATCATTTAAATGGTTTGCAACAGATCCACCATCTGACATCTTCATATTAAATAAATGCTTCATAAGAAATACCTTATTTCAGGCTAAGGGTTTTCATATAGTTTGGCCAATGCCGACATTAAACCCTCTGTTGTCGTTTCCTTTGAAATATTAAACGCTACCCATGCCGCTAGGCACAACTTGTTCCAAGTGCCTTTCTGTCGAGAATATCCCATTCCATGTCTGTCATACCCATCGGCTTCTTTGTCTTTCCACTCAATGGTTGGTATAGATCTCTTTGATACAGATAATCTTCCATTTGCATCTTCCACAACTAGTAGTTTTGGCCATTGAATTTTTCGACCCTAAACCTACCATCTTCTGCCATTGCTCCCACTCGAACTAGGAACCCTTCCCTCCTGCGAGTTTATCAGCCAAATAGACCTTCGGCTCCATTACCAGTTGTTAGAAAATTATATATTACAGAGCAATGGAACACATAAAATATTGTAGAAATATAAACACAGAAAATGCATAAAACAAGAGAGACACAGATATACGTGGTTCACCCAGTTTGGGCTACGTCCATGGAGAAACAGCCAGTCCTTCTTTTATTATATTATCCAGTAAACTGAAGAGATACAACCTACACCAGATCCATTGTAACTCCCTCTTCACTCTCAATCTCCTCTCTTTTCCTCACTCAGAATACATATATGCCTAGACGCAATACAATTCCCTCATATATATAGTGAGGGGTTGCCTTCTAGGGAAAAAAACCCTAAATTAAACATAACTTCTACGGTCAAATCATCCGCCTAATGAACAGCCTAGATTTACTAGAAATTACTAGACTTTTACAAGGCAATTTTACATCTATTTTTAGCTTCGGGGGCACTGCCCCCAAGCCCTTGCTGAGGGACAACTGGCCTCCGGACCCCCACGGGGGGGACAACTGCCCCCCACGTGGAGGGGTGTACAATCTTCCTGGGGTATATATCCAGCTGAAACCTTTGAATACAAAAGATAATCAGGCTCCACACCGAACAACTACTATAGGAGGAACATAACTACTACAAGAAGAACATATTTTCTACAAGAAGGACATATTTGCTACAGGAAGGAACAAAGCTACTACAGGAGATAGACAGATTGATACAAGAAGTTAACAGAGGGCTACAAGAGAAAAAAATTTCTACTATATTGTTGGATAATGATTAATTAATTGCTACAAGGTACAAAGAAACACAACAGAGTTGCAAATGATTTGCTACAAACATGGTAAATTATCCAACGGTGAAAGGTTCCAAGTCACCAGTTTGATCATCACATCATTCATTTCTTTTACTTCATTTATTGACCATAATTTCTCCCTCTATAAGAACAAACATCTCTCTATTAAGTTTTTTTAATTCCATAATTTTATGAGCAAAGAGAATTTAGATTGCTATTTAAGGGTGTTCATAAGAATTTGATGGATATTATGATGTGTTATGGCCAAGAATTTGTATTAGTAGTAAGAGGCTTGGACTTCAATGAGAATGACATTAGTAATGAGGTAATGGATTCCAAGAAATCCTTTTTTCACAAGTACCATAGTAATACCAATAATAAAAAACAAAATCAAGTTGTTTCCCTCATAAATAGAATCCATTACAATTGAATAATCACCTGAGAGAAAGAAGGAGCGTAAACCTACATTAGAAGTTCCATGGGAAACTAAGATAGGGGAAGAAATGAAAATAGAAGAGTAGAAAGAAGAGTAGCAGGAGGAGAAACACATGGACCAATAAATAGAGAATCAAATAAGTCAGTGTAGATGAAGAACAATAGGGCAAGGAGGATGAAGGTTGCTCAGAGAATGAGCAACAGTTTTAGTAGGGGGTATGATGGGCCTCAAAATTAGACACAAATTAAGGCCCATATAACCTTTATTAGGCACATGAAGGCTATATTAAACCTCTCCTTCTACACTTAATAATGTTTCTTTACCTTTAATATGTTCTTATGAATGTTTAGAGATAATTGCATATTATGTGCCTAATATTATTTATTTTTGTAGAATATTGTGAACATATTGGGAAGATTATGAAGATTTGGAGGAAGTGATAATCTAGGGACTTTCTCCCTACTATAGGAGGATCAAGATTGCATGATAAATGAACAAAATATCATGAAATTATTGACAAATTTCGGAGCTTCAGTGATTGAGAAAATTTAGGAATGTGTTCCTTGTCATTTAATTCAAATTCCTAGTGTTGGGAAATAGATCCATTTTTTGAGTGATTTTGGAGAGGAAAAATTCCTCCTTTCAAGGATAATGCTTCCTTATCACTTTGTATAAATAAAAATTTGAATTTTCCTCTAGATACATGTATTTCTTAGTCTTCTTGTGGAGAAAACTTGTTTTTTAGCAGCTCCACTTTCATTTCTAGCAATGATGTACTTGGATTGATTCAAATAATGAAGTTTGGTGCAATTTTTAGCTTCTAAAGCTTGGTTTCATTCATAGGACTCTAATTTTCCTTGGGATTCACCATCCCAGGAGCCTCAAATCCCTCTTGTACAATTTATTTATTTTCTTTGAATGTCTTTTTCACTTGCACCTCTTATTTCTGCATGTGCTATTCATGTTTCTTTTGTTGTAGGTCATATTGGTTAAATGGTTAAAGTGATTTTTTTTCACATTATTTATAGATTAACAAGAATGATTCACCCTTAGAACAAATTTTAAAATTTGTATTCATCATTGAGCTACATGGGTTGGTCTACTAATTCATAAATCTAGAATTTTCGGAAGTCTCCGGTAGCAAAATAGTAGTAATTTCTGTTATTTTCCAGAACGTGATAACGAGATTAATTTGAGTTGATTCCACTTGTATTGGGTCATAAAAAAAATAAATTTAATAAAAAAAATTACCCATATCATTTTCACTTGATTAGGTTAGGAATTTGGAGGGTGAACTATCTCACTAGTTCTTGAATTTCTAGTTTTTAGAGTAGTAATTTTTTGCTTTTTTTTAGAACGTGTTAAAAAGCGTATTTTGGAGTGATTCCACTTAGAATGGAGTCCTAGGATATCCTAATTAATAATAAAAAAATGTATCATCCCATTTTCATTTGATTTACTTTGGCATTCAGCAAGTTATCTCCTCTTGTAGCAAAACAGGGCCTCTTGTAGCACCTCCTATAGCACTCATGTAACCCTCCTGTAGCATGTGTAAACTTGACCATATTTTCTCCAAAAGGTTGGTTTTTGTCTCTTGGGCTTGCAAAATGACCCCTAGGCTCTAAATTCATGATTGGGGAAGAATAAACACCACTTAGGACTTGCCTTTTTACTAAGTATATTAGGCTTATTTCTTTGAATTTATGCTCTTAGGATTTCAATTACAAATTGTTGTTCTTGCATAGGATTAGTTTCTTTTCACAGAAAATTTCCACATTTTGCAATTAGAATAATGATTCACATTTTTTGTAAGTATAAAAAGGTTTACAATATGAAAATAAATAAGTACTTTTCATCCCTACAAATAGCATAACCTTTACCTTCTTGCAATTAGGACTAGTGTTTACATTTGAGCAAGTAGCATTTCCATTTCTTGCAAATAGATTAACATTTCCATTTCTGCAATTAGTTTAGGCTTTGATATCATGATATTCACTCCATTACATCATATAAATTAAATAATGACACATTGTATGCTACACATATAGTTTCTATACCTCTTAAGTTTGTATGAACCCCGGGTTGATAATTTAAGTTGGTAGCCTTGGGAGTTGCAGCATTCTTGTTTCAATACTGAAGCTTATCTCACCTCTCAAGGAAGTCCATGTCATCAGTCACTCTAAGTCCAAGTCATCAATATCATTGACCTTTCATGTTGTCACCACATCATGATGTGGAAATAATGATGTAATTATGTAATTATTGTAAATACGAATATGTGCAGGTCCAAGAGTCATATATGGAAACAAGTGACACATGGAGAATTCCAAAAGGCATATGTAATTCAAAAAGCCATAAGGAAGTTCAAAAGTCATCTAGAAGTCCAATAGTTGTATATAATTCTAAATTTCATTATAATTTGAAAAGTCATATGAGAAACTCAAGAGTCATGGGGATATGAAAATTCATGCATCTAGTTATAAAAGAAGCATCATTACTCAAGCAAGGGAATTTGTATACCTTGGGTTCTCCCACAAGGTATTAGAGAGATATAGATAATTCTTTTGGAGAGAAAGCGGTGGCTCTAACACTCCACTATTTGGAGCAAGTGGTGTCCATCGTAGTGATGTATCTTGGATCTTTTTCCTAATACCTAAAGCCCATGCGACCAACACATTTTCATGCATAGGTCATGGATTTTTTAAGATTATCCTTCAAATGTTTATGTTCTATATTGTCATTCTTATGTACTACAGAAATTTAACTATTACGGTGGATTTCATTCTTATCTCATTAAAAGTGTGTTGTGATGTTTATAATGATTGTTTCATATATTGGAATTACTTCGCTTAATGTCTAACTATGCTTTCATGCATATGTTCATTTGTCTTCAATATATTAGTACTAATACTTCTCTCTTGAAGGCTCACTTTTGTTACTTTTAGTGAAATATCCTCGATAAATTCTACAATTTAATATTTCACAAGGCATACTCTCTTGCTCATTCAAAAGCATGTACACACTTATCTCTCATGATAATTTCTCATGCCAAGGAAAATATTTAAGTGGCGACCGGGACATAATCTAGATGGGACTCCTATACCAAATGGTGTGAGGTCTAATTGGGACTTCATATTCGGGAGATCCCCTATATGTTGGTGGTATCCAGCACCGTAAATAGTTACCTTAATCAAAATCTACTCGTGCATATATAATGAAAAATATTTGTGGGTATAAAAACATAATAAGCATGCATAATCACATATAATCCATAATAACATGTATACCTCATATTATGCACATTATTTTGTTTTCTAAATAAGTCTGATACCTATTACTATAACAAAATAATACAAGGAGACTTTGGCCTCTGTAGTTCAGTGCCAAGGTTCATGGCATAATACATCGGAATCAAGATTAAGACTGCCCAGAAGTGGGAAACCAGTCCAATCCAAAATAAGATTGATGCTCACGCAAGGGAAACTAGCAGTTGAATCATGTAGCAAAATTCTATTGACTTCATCTTCAAGGCTAACGATTTTGCTCAAAAATTCAAAAAATAAACCATAAAATTGATTTCCGTGAACCTGAAAATCGAAGACGTGTGGAGAATTATGTGTCATACATTGCTGATGGGTGTTCTTTGATGATGAAACACCTGTAGGCATCAAGGTTGTCCTTGTCATTCTGCAACGCACCCGTGTCATCCTTCACCTGAGGTTCTTGATTTTGCTCCACTGCAATGGTCTTGCCCTGAGCATTATCCCTCTTCTCCATTGCACTAGTGGGGTGTCCTTCATTGCTAGATGGCTCCTCTTGGAAGGTTACTATGATGGTCACCTTGATGAGTGGTCGTTCAGAGAGATATGGTAGATGAATTGGGCTGAATGGTTAGGTTGTTGAGAGATGGAGGGGATGTCAATAGCTGGAATGGTAGTTTACAAAGGGAGGGAGTGGGTAGCACTTAAGCTGCCTCTACCACTATGAGTTTCTGGATAACAGCCTGAGACATAAATTTTCATGGGGGAAGAGGAATCTGAAATTGTTGAAGGTGGAGAACTAGGCAGTCTGCCTCTGCTGCTACCCCTTCTACTGCACATTCGATGGCATAACTGGGGCATGATGGCATGGGGATGAAGAGAATGATTATGTGAGGTTGGCACTGAGTGTGGCTCGAAAGGCTCAGAAGGCTCAGAAGGTGTAGAATTGAAAGTCAAGTTGCAGATAAGGCTTTGAGTGTAATGAACACCTTGTCCAAAATTGATGCAGCAGAGAATGTTGCATCACCTACCTATTGATGTTCGTGAACTTGGCTCCACTACAGCCAGGGGGAAATTGCAACTCAGAGGAATAGGAGTAGAAATAGAGGAGGTAGGTCATATATTACCTGAGGGCTCCATGATGCAGAGCCGAGACAGGTTGGCGTTGGTGAGTTGATTTGAGTGCCAAATTGAATGGCATTTACTGCTGCTGTGAAAGGGTTTGATGGCTTTGTATGCGGGTTTATGGGTGGCCATGTGGCTATGCCACTTGTCGTCCTGTTCCCCTGCCATCAAATCAGCCCCTACATACATCCACATCTGGGAGTTTTGCTTCTTTGTGCACTAGGTCAATGCATTCCTGTAATTGAGTGTTATCATTTAAGATGGTGAGGGATCCTGATTGGAGTACCTAATCATGGTCTACCCCTGTATTTGCCAAAATATCAGCAACCTTGTTGCCCTCTTTCTTGACATGATTGAAGGTGATAGCTCTCTTGTTTTTTAGCCATTGCTCTATGAGTTCTAAACAAGCCGCCGGTCTCCAACTAGTAGCCACTTTCGAAGCTAAGGTCCCCTGTTGTATCTGGGTAGCCATATTGATGAGTATTTGGGAATCCCCTTCTATTATAACAGGGTGGAAATCATGTTGATGAGCCAAACACAGTCCCTGCCATAATCCTTCCAATTCTACTGAGTTATTTGTATCCCAGCCAATTGATCCAAAGTATAGTAATAGAGGGTTACCTTCATGGTTCCTAAATATGCCTCCATATCCTGCATTGCCTAGGTTGCCTTTTGAGGCCCCATCAAAGTTTATTTTGATCACATTTGTTGGGGGGGGGGGGGGGCGATTCCATTGAGTGGACGGCCTAGTAGTGATAGTAGAGATATTGTGATCATCCTGAACTTGCAGAATCCATATATTCCAATTATCCCAAATACTCTGTTCTTGTGCCTGAGTGGTTAAGTACTCTGCTTTCCTTTTCTGTAGAGCCAAGTTTCTTGAATGTGCTGGCGGAAATTGCTCCAAATGATGTCCAGGGGAGTGCATTGATTTTTGAAGATTGTCTTGATTCTTTCCTTCCAAATTGTCCAAAGAAGGAGACCCAAAAAGATTGTCCATAGAGAATTTAGAAGCTTACTGTTATAAGGAGCTAGTGCCCAATTACGAATGGTACTGGTGATGTCCCCTGAGATTCTGCAAGCTCTTTGACACCTGAAGTTGAGTTTTTCCCATAATTTGTTGGCCATAGTGCATGAATCCATGAGGTGTTGAATGGTTTCGCTTTGCTACTTACAGTTGGGGCAATCTGAGGGTCCATGGAACCCTCTTTTGATGAGATTGTCCCATGTAAGAATTCTTTTATGATATAGCAGCCATGTGAAAGTGGATACTTTGGGCCATATTCCAAGGGTCCATATACATTCCCAAACAAGGTCCACTGGTACTTGTGCTTGTATGATCAACCCATATGCCTCCTTTATGGTGAATATCCCCCATGGGGTGTATCCCCATCTTAAAATGTCTTTCTTGTCTGAGTATCTGATTTTCCTATTGGTGAGCTCTGTGTGCATTTCTTTGTAATAGTCTTCTGATTCTTGATGAATTATCTGTTCAGCTTTTTTCTATTGCTTGAATCCTTGATTGATATGGTGAGTCCAGTGCTGAGATACTTTTTCATTCTGGTTAATGTCATTTTCCTCTAGATTTTGTGGTGGGATGGCTTCTACCATTTTAGGTCTTTGTTGCCATGAGTCAACCCAAAAACGGGCAATGCCTCCATCTCTTATATCCCAGAAACTGTGTTGTTGTATCATTGCCCTATGTTGTTTTGTTGTATTCCAAATTAGAGATCCTACATCATTATCGGTGATTCTGATCAGCTCTTCCGGTGGTCTATTATTCGCATATTTTGCAGTCCAAAGTTTGGCCCATGGTGTGTGGGGAGCTGATAACCATTGCCACCATAGTCTTGCCCCCATCATTGCATTACTATGTTGAGGATCCCGCAATCCAAGGCCTCCCTGCTTTTTGGGTATGCAAACTGTCGACCATTTCATTAGTGCCCACTTATGATTTTGTCATTAGGATCCCTAGAGAAAGTTGCACTGCATTTCCTTGATCTTTTTTAGCACCCATTTCGGCGCTGCGAGAAGTGAGAAAAGGTATAGAGGCATAGTTTGTAGAACAACTTTGACCAGAACAAGCTTGCTTGCCATATTGAGGGCTCTTTAAGTCCATAGAGATAGGCAACCTTCTAATTTATCTAGGAGAAGCTGCCAGGATGTGTGCTTTATAGCAGAGTCTATCCGTGGTGCACCCAAGTATTTGGAGGGTAGATTGGCTGCAGAAAAGCCTATGATTCGAGCAATGATTCTTTGGGTTGTAGGGGGAGTGTGAAATAATAATATTTGAGACTTAACAATGTTGATTGTGTTTCCTGAAGCCATAGAGAAGGTATCTAATAGGGATTTGAGAGTATGAGCTTCGTGGACTGAAGGGTTCCCAAACAACATATTATCATCCATGAATTGTTGGTGAGTTATGGCAGAGGTTCCATGGACAGAGATGCCTCTGAGGTCTTGAGAGTGAAGAGCATGCTTGATGAGTTGACCTAATCCTTCTGCCATGAGGACAAAAAGAAAGGGAGAGAGGGGGTCTCCTTGACGAATTCCTCTAGAAGGGGAGAAGGGGTGTGATGGGACGCCATTTACTAATATGGAGAAAAAAGTGGAGGATATTAGATTCATAACCCATATGACCCAGGTCAAGCTAAAGCCAAAGGCAGTGAGCATTTGATTTATGTATGTCTAGCTTAATTTATCAAATGCTATAGATAAATCAATTTTGAGATGCATACCTACCTATTTTTTGTGCTTTGGGGAGTAAATGATCTCATGTGTCAGAATTATGCCATCAAGGATTTGATGTCCTTCCATGTATCCTGATTGTTCCTACGAGATGATTAATGGGAAAAGTGTATTGAGTTAGTTGGTGATGACCTTCGAGATGATTTTATATATAACATTGCAGAGAGATATGGGCCTGAACTTCTCTGAAGTGCTGGGTTGTTCTTCTTTAGAGATGACAACTATGAAGGTAGCATTCAGAGATAGAAGAAGCCAGTGCATAGTTTGAGACTCATCCACCACCTTCCAGACCTCCAGTTTGATGAGATCCCAGAAGCGATGGAAAAAGTTGGAGGTGAAGCCATCAGGTCCAAGGGCTTTCCCATCTTTCAGTTGAGCTATTGTTGATTCGACTTCCACAAGAGTGACCGGTCGAAGTAATAGTTGATTGTGCACTTATATGATGATTTTTGGTATATGCTAAAGAATTTTGTTTATTGCAGGTTGCCAATCTATTTGAGGCTATTGATGTACCGCTTTAAAATGGGTGAGGAGTTCTCTCTCAATGTCTTCATGTTCCTCCAATCGTTCTCCCTGTTGATTTTGAATATGTGCAATGTTATTGTGCTTTCGTCTTTGGATGGTGGTGTGATGAAATAATTTGGTATTCCTTTCCCCCTCTTTTAACCATCTGATTCTCGATTTTTGTTTCCAAAGTACCTCCTCTTTCTTTCTTCTGTCTCCTAGCTGAGTGAGGAGATCTTGTTCTTGATTTGCTAGTGTTTCGGTTCTTATGCCCTCCATAATTATCTGTTGGAGCTCATTCACGCTTTGCTCAAGAATTTTTTGAGCTTGAAAAATGTTGCTAAAGGTGGAGTGATTCCATTCCTTGATTTTCTTTTTGAGATTCTTTAGCTGATGTTGGAATTGATAAATGATTGACCCTTCAGGAGGGGTGAAATTTTCCCAGGCTATGTTGACTGTATTTTTGAAAAATGGATGTGAGAGCCATAAAGATTCGAATTGGAAAGGTTTTCTAGTAGAGTCTCCTGGTCTTTGCCATTGAAGTGAAATGGGCCAATGATCTGATCCTGACAAAGGTAGGATTGAGGCTGTGATGTCCCCTCCCAGATGAATGGAATTATCTGAAATTAGAAATCTGTCCAGCCGAGATGCAATTTGTTGGGATCCTCAACTTTTGTTGTTCCAAGTATAGATTCCATTATTGAATGGCAAGTCTATCAACCAATTATTTTGTATGTATTCTCTGAAGCACCTACTTTCATTGTCCAGCTTCACTCTACCGCCTTTCATTGTATGTTCCGGTGGAATTGAGAGCTTCCAAATTGTTTAACAATGCAATCTTTTACATAGAGTCCTAAGGAAAATATACATTTGACATATGACCATGTATATTGGTTCCTATGATGTGAAAAGTGGCCTATATGAGATGATGGGAGGCATGAATGTTTGTGAGTGAAATAGCTTGTGTATTCCAAGTTATGGAAAGTCCTCCCGAAGCACCATACGCATCTACCGTAACGGTTTGACATCCTCGCCAAGCTTTGGATAAAACAAAGCCCAATGTTCTACTATTGCATTTTGTTTCTTGCATGAAGAAGATGTGGGGTTTTTCATGTTGTATCATGTTTTTTATCATTCTGTATTTCCCAGGACTATTGAGCCCTCTTAAATTCCATGAGATGAGCTTCATGGGTGACCAGTGGGTAACGATCTATAATACTTGGTTAACTTGGAGCATCTACCTGACTCCACCAGCATTTCCCCAGTGAGAATGGTTCATTGTAGATCTGTCTTTCTACCTCTTTTCTTACCATATTTGTTTATATTTTTCCCATCCCAACTGCTTCCTAGTTTTATGCCTAAGGTTCTCTGTTGTTGCACTCTTGAAAGAACTACTTCCAAGTTTTCGAGCTGCCTATCTGGAATTTTGTCAAACTCTTTTTTATTTGCAAGCTTGTTCAAGACTGAAGATGTCTAGGTCTCCTAGGTCAAAGCTCTCTGTTTCTTCTTCCATGTGACTTTGTTGGCTTCTCTCAGACATGGAGTTAGTTGTCTTGGTTTGATCTAATAAAAAACTATTGATATCCATTCCTTTCGCTTGCCCTAGGGCTGTATCTTTCTCTTGGAAATGGATGGAATGAGAGGTTGCTTTCTGTTGATCAATTTTTGTAGCCTGCAAAGCCAGACTTGACTCGTTGAGTTTAGGTGAGTAGGATGGCATGGTTGATGGTTTAACTGTTTTGGACATATCGTCTTCTAGCATGGCATGTTGTGATAGAACATCAAAGTTGTTACTGGTGGAGGGTACAGAGAACGTGGGCAGGGTATTTTTGAGACCATGTGGGGGCTTTTTGGTGTGCTTCTTTCGATTTGCGACTTTGGTGAACCCTTCAGAGTCAGATTTTTCTGAGTGATGATTGGTTTTGGAGGAGGCATTTAAAGGACAGTCACAAAATAGATGGCCATGTGCATGGCATCTTCTACATCTAAAGGAATCTATGGGTTTTATCCATTCAAAATCATCATGAAGAAGGCTTACCGAATCCGTGAGGGCTTTGTCGAGTCGCATGTATATGTAAATGAGAGCATATGAGGTGTACCTTTGGAGCTTTATTTCCTCTGTGATCTTTATGAATTCTCCTAACCCATTGCCTATGGCTTTGAGCAATTGTTCATCCCAGTATTCCAGAAGCAATGAATACATTTGTATCCAAACTGATGCCCAACTGAAGTCTTCTTTATATAGATTGAATCTTTCAATCCAATCCCTAAGATACAGACCCGCTACATTGAAGAAATAAGGGCCGCTGTCTAGGATCTTGTTAGCACCTAATTCTGCCTTAGGCTAAAGGAAAAAAAAATTCAGGGTAACCACAAACCACGCTCAGTCTGGTAGCTAGCCCTACCAGAACAGGAGAGGGCTCTCTCCGAGTCACGCTCAGCGAATAAGTAAACGACATGATCTGAGATGACTTACCGTGAAATATTGATCTTAGGCTAGTAAGTAAATATGGATACAAGAAACAAATTTTTATGAATGACTGAGTTTCCAAGATGTTATGGGACCAACGGACAGTAATGAGCAGAGAATTTAATACAAAGGCACAGATTACTTCATGAGGCAAGACAGGAAGAAATTCTAGCAATTTAGTTTGAAATAACGCGGAATGGAGAGATTGCTTAGGAGGGTGAAAAGGGCATAAGTACATGAATCCTTTTCAATAGAAGAAAAACACACAGCATGAAACTTTCCCACAGGCAGAGCAATAAAAATGAATTCTACCTTATCTTACTCAGAAAATTTCACTGGAAATGAATATGAATGAACTATGAAACATAACGAAATACATATGAAACATAAGGAAAATACATTTGCTACACTCACAACCACATGAATCTCATGAAACAGAGCCGCTAGCTTTCATTAATCCTCTGTCAAAATATACAATGAAGAAACAGAGTTTCTTTCCCACAGTCTCCCAGAAATTACAAGCCAACCAACACTTTGCAAATGGTTTGCATACAATAAATAGACTATTCCATGAGGAAATAGAATGACCAAGAGTTGGGGAGTTTCTCAAATCATTACAAAATGGAGATGGAAAGCCAACCATTAGCTACAAGTGCAGAGTTACAAAAATGACAAATGGCTTGGGTGACCGTTTGCCTTCCTGTGCCACTTGGATAGAAGCCAAAATCTTTAAATTTTGCCTTAGTTGCTGAAAAAAGTGAAATCTAGATGAGCGGGCCCACTTGGAGAAAGTCGCGAATCGAAATTTCGCGAAACAGAGGTGAATTTGGCCCTTTTCTCTATATGCGCTGCGCCCAATTCTATATGTGTCATGCCACTTTGGAGTCTATTTTGAGGTACCTGTAGGAGTCAAAAATGTGTCCAAGTATGCTTGTTAGAAAGCCTGGCCTATCTACTTTCCAACCCAAGTATAATTTCTCCAAAATTTTTCCATGTGACCAAAATTGCCCCAAATTTATTGAAATTTGGGCTGGAGGTTCTCTAAGGGGTACTATTCTGGGCCACAGAGGCTTTAGCCAAGATTCAAAGCCGATCTTGCTCTTTTTGCCTCTTTTGCCTCTTTGTCGCTTTGTTCAATTTTTCCTTCAAGCTCCTTATCCGGGCCTTCGAACTCATGTTCCCTGCCCTGTAATGATAAACCATCTACCTCAGTATGGTTTTGTCCCTATCAGCCTTCTCCAACAATCTCTCAAGGTGGATGTTGATACGCTCAAGCCAAGACTCACGGTCATTGTTAATCTCTTGCTCCAAGGGAGTGAGCTCGACCCTCCTATGCTGGGCAGCTTGGCGATTCTCATGGATGCTTTGCAGCTCCATGATCTCATGATGGTCCTCAAGCTGTTTGTTCCTCTACTCCAAATACCTGAGGATCCATTTGGCCCTCTCCAAATTGAGTGACAAGTCTTGGATCTTCATTTTCTGCTCTTGGATGGTCATCCTAAGTTTGGCACTCTCCACATTTGCATCATCATCCTGAATGAGGATGAATTCGACCTCCTGTTCACCTGATGTCTCCTCGTCATGCATGGGCCCCTTGCCCTTGTCCTGTACCTATGTTTTCGATGTCGGAAGCGAGGCCCCTTCCACCCGGGGTGGAGATAACACTCGCTTTGTTGTTGCAAACAAGTGCCTACTGCCTCTCTGATATGTAACGAATACTAGCATAGTAGTGGTCTCGTGGCGCTCATACTAATGAGAAGGACCACCTATCTCATGCTCTGCCTCTGATAATACCTGTGAAGTGCTGAAGAGGTCACGAGAGATGAAGTCCTCCCAAGCAATGCCCTGCAATCCCAACTGATGATCCACCAAAATCCAAATAAGAGCAAAGTGATAAACACTGTTAAGTTGCTGCTGAGGGGTCTTATGCTGCATGAAGGTGTTCATCCTCTTTATGTTCCTGCAAATGAAAATTGGGAGGTTCATCATCTACACCATGGTAAAGTGCATGAGCAACCTGATGTGGTAGGCATATAGACGAGAGAAGCTCCCCTCACAGCTGAAGTACTTCATGATCAATTTCATGAGCGGAGCATATTCATATTTCAAATATTTGAATGGAAAGACTCTTGTGAGCTGCCTCAAGAAACTGGCCTTAATGTAAGGCTCATAATGTTGTCTATCCACCTTCTTTTTCTTGTGCCACTGTTCTCCAACATTCGGTATGCTTGTTGCCAATGAGATCGTTTCAGGTGTTAATGTGAAGGTAGCCCCAGCCAAGATAGACTGACCTCCATGTAGGTGAAGCACAAAAAGACGGGCCAACTCATGATGAACTCTAACATTAGCCACCCTTTGACAAAATTCAAAACATGATAGATGCTGGAAACATGACATGGCAAGAGGGCAGGCCTGCAATTTAGTGAGGGTAGTTGGCTCATCCCTAACATGTTTGCCACTCTTGTGATGTCCCATGGGAGCCTTTTCTTCTGAGGATGAATCACTTTGTGTCTCCATCTCATACTCTGATGAATGCTCAGATGCCATGAATGTTGTGTGTACTGTACTTGGGCTGCCCTTTGATGATGGTGTGAAACTAGGTGTTGTTGTGATATCTGCCACCAAGGCGAACAATGAAAAAAGGGAGTATTAGGAGGGGAGTAATATGATGCAAATAGGGGTTATGGGGAGAATTTTTGTTTAGGGATATGTAGGGGGGTTTGGGTATTTGATAAGGTATGGTTTTGGGGTTTTGATTGACCAAAGAGTGGAGGGATAGGGGATAGGGTTTGGTAGTGTTTTAGGGTAGGGATAGTAGGAAAAATGAGAAAGGGGGATAGGGAAAAATGGCAAGAAAGGGAAAAATGAGGGGTGAAAATGGGGCCTTGGCACTAACACCACAATTTTGCAACCCTAGCAACCATGGCTTTGATGTTTTTTTTAGTGGTTGGTTTTATCAGTTTTGTTGCAATTAAACATAGCCATGAACCACCATAACATTCACAAAATTTGACGAGCAATCCACGATATAGAGCCTACCCGTCGATTTGAGGGGTTTCACAGGCAACTTGAGGCAATTTGGCACGATTTCGAGCCTTTGTGGGTGTGCGCTGCATGCCAAACCCAATGTGTCATGCCCTTGTAAAATTTGCACTATGGGGTGGCTCTGTGTACGCCGCGCTCTGTATGTGCGCCGCACCCCTCTGTGTGTGTGTCGCGCTATGGAAAACGACTCCCACTCACTCTAAACACGCACTTTGCTCTCCTAATGTCTTTGCAACATTTCTCTATGACCTTGATTTGCACAATGACCTTGTTTTCTTGTCGAAACCTCTATTTAAAGACTTTGAAGTCATGCGTTTAATTTTTTCTTCTCCAAAAACCCATTTTGCTAATGTTTCATTTTGGCTTTTTTCACTGACTTAAAGAAACACTGAATTTCACTTTTCCCTTTGAAATTTTAGCTCAAATGATGAAATTTTCGGCACTCTTTGCAGGGATTGCATGACAAGGCATTTGGCCACGGAAACCATGACTACACCTGAAGAAATCAATTGACGACTTTTTTGAAAATTTTATCACAAATGATACTGTTTGACTTTTCTTCAAAACAGAGTTTTGAAGACAGTCGAAGTTTATCAACATGACGATGAAACTCTCTGAATCATAACTCTGTAAGGGCCTCACTATGGCCTACATGGCTTTATTGGACATGGTTGAAGACCAAATTGATTAATCCCTAGACCTAATTATCGAAAATTACTTTTGTCCATTAAAGGACCAGACCTTGACTGTCATGGACTTTAGTGATCATTGACAAAATACCTAAGCCAGCAGGAGCCAGACATGAGGGCAAATAACTAGTATGACCTTTTCTGTCAGATTATGGCATGCCCCTAGCGGAATGCAGTTGGGTGAATGGAGTGGGACTCCTAAAAATGAAATGCAGAAAGACTTTTGATCTCTGACGGAGGACTGACAAGACCGACTCTAACAGATCCGATTCCCATCTTTGATGCACTTAAAGATAGCAGTGAAAAATCCTTTTGGCCCTAGCTGTAGGGTAACATGTCCTTTTGGCTTCCATTTGAGGTTATCCATCCTTGCAAGGATTTCTCTATTGGCTAGTAACCAATGAATTTACCGATAAGCACATGATCTTTCATAAATTATATTTGGGCATTGA